>JTDE01009795.1:3839-15476 GCA_014338405.1 Paragonimus skrjabini miyazakii | reverse complement strand
TGAGTCAAAGGCCCAGTAAGACATGAACACGATTGACACAATCGAAAACAAAAGAGGCGCCAACAACACGGCAGCACACTAAAGAGAGGGTGGTTTTTAATTATTGGTCAGTTAAAACAAACGGATATGAGGCATGACGCAGATTTCGACGATTTCAATTTCTGCATCAGCTACCAAGCCATTAAAACGATTTATTCCAGGAAAATAATTTTTCCCAACACGATAGCTCGGGAACTCACGTTCTACGACTAGCATTCATGTCCACAAACGTAGTGGCATATCTTTCAGTAGAGCTTATTTTGATATTTAATGTGAAATGTAAAGTAAACGCAATGTGGTCGGAAGTTACAAATTCAGTTATATCTCGCAAATCATGCAAGAAAATTCCGATGGAAGCATTTTCAAAAGGCGAAATTGATTACGGAAGTCAACCTGGTGCTTTTGTCGAAAAAGAAGACGCTTTTCGTAAAAATGTTCCTGTATAAACATTGTTTATGCATCGATGATTTTCATCATGGCAACACAATTGTTATTTTCGGGAAACTGCATATATTTTTCTCCAAGTTTGAATTTCAATATTTCACGAAAAATTTGAGAAATCTCTTTCTGCGTCTAAGTATCCGTTTCCAACTCGTTTCGGCGTCGAAACGTCACACCGGTAACTTACACCATTTTCGGATAATTTCTGGCAACAACTTGAGACTGTTGGCGTTGGCAAGTTGACTACTTATAAGACCAAGCCATTTTTTTGCAAGACGTAGCCAAATAATGACCATCGAGTTGAACTGAGGGATTCGTTATTAATTCGGCGGTACTATCCAATGAGCGACAACTTGTGTCAAGCAAACATCCACGTGCCTGTACCATGGCTATCAGTAGCTATGCGGTAAATATACAAGTTGACTGCTCAAGCATAAGTAAGTATCAAAAGTGGGTGTATAAAATTATCACACGCGTCTCTGAAAAATAAATAGGAACACAGTATGTTTGCCTGCTACGAAATACGTCAAATAAAAGCAAACGGATTACACAGCGTCCTACAACTCACCGAAACAACAGGCACCAATTAGTATTTTCAATCAAGTTGCAAACTTAAACACGAGTTATACATGAGGTGGCCAAATACTCCATTTGGGCACTGTGGACGTCTAGGTGGATCTTTTCAACGATTTCGGCAACCGCACGATGCAACTAGCATAGTCGTAACAATACAGAATCTGTTGTGCATGCATTTTAAACTTTTCGTTAATATTTGTTTCTTTATTTTTTTCAGGTGTTCTACATTACATTAACGATCGTGAACCGGTGACAACGTCCTCCCCTGAATGGCTTGCTTGAATGATTTTTAAGGCCTCTGTTAACGTTTCATTTACTTGTGTAGACGACGTTGTGTGTATCACTACATCGTCTTCGAACTTACTAACAAACTTACTGCGACTGTTCGTTCGCGTCTTCTCTCCGACTGTGAACCGTGTGGAAGCTGCTGTGATCGCTGCTTTATGGGTAAACTGCCACTCAGTGTTATCGCTACACAGCAGGGACCGCCGCATCGGTGGCGAGGGCGCTACTGGTTGATCCGAGGCTGGATTCATGACCTCAAACCTAGGTGACCTGGATTTGTTTAAAATTATTCAACTTCCGTTTACATTCCAACGACATGCATCCACAGGAACACCCACAGGAGGTATTCCTAAAGTTTCTGTTCCACATTTGCGTGAATTTGAAGCTGATAAGGATAGTGTGCCATTTAATCCAACTCAGGGTTTACTCCGGGCATTCGCTTTCCGTTCCGATGTACGATCCATTTTTCTTGTTGTTAGCTTGATGGGACTTCAATTTTGTGCATCGAAAACATGCTACATCTGCAGATTGCTTTAAGGTTTATTTGTCGTCTTGGTTTGTTTGACCCTCTGCTAGCAATGACCTAATTTTCTAATAAAAATTCCAGAATGAATGAACTTGCTAGCATCGTCGACAGAATATTCCATGGGTTCATTAATCGTGGACAGATGAAATCACTTCTCTGTTCTGTCTGACTGTAGTTATTGTAAACTGCGGTCTACCGTCATAATTCTGTCTTCCCTCCAATGAAATATGTGATGCGTGGAAACTCCTGATGTTTTCGAAACCTCTCAACCATCTCGATCGGGTCTTTTCTGGGTCTCGGTCGGTTCAAAGAGGCAAGCGAAGTCATTAGTTTATGCATATAAAACATAACACTGATACAGCGAATGACATGCCGGTCCGAGGCAGAAGCCCAAGGTATCCGGACCCACTCATTTTTTTCGGCATCGAACGTGCGTAGATTGACCTGGAAGGGAATTACTAAAAACAGGGTGTGGCTCCGCTCTTGGTGAGTACACTGAATACCAAGAACAAGGTATGGTTACTCGCATGGGGATGATTCAAGCAAAGGATAATCAGGCAGTGTCTCAAATCGATCTCTAGAATCGTTGCCAATGACCTCAGAAGAAAGGCCGATCCAATGGGTAATAATCCTATAAGAGAAGAACTGCTACCCAAAAAAGTACGAGGATGAAGCCTGCAAAGCTTCTTACTACGTCTTTGCCGGCCACCACCACTCCCTTTGATAAAGAATTGTTCCGCGAGAACTTCTCCAAAGAAGTGTATCAAAATGAAATCACCGCGGAGTTATCGAAATTCAAGTGGATACAAGCCAAGAACTCCAAGTAGAGACTGGTACGCAGCATCTCTCAAACCCGTGACTAGTTTGGTAGCCGCTCATTTGCCAACATGTAATTCTTTGGGCCGGAAAACGCGACCACATTAGCCCACTCTAGGAGCTCTTTTGTATAAACCCGGTAAACCGTCTGAAATGCCCTTTTATCTATGCGGCGAGAGGACGCGCGTAATCACATTAGAGGCGGCAAGTCCCTTATATGCTGCCATCTCGTGGTGATCCGCGAAGGAACAATTAGAAAACAATCAGATGCACAACTCTTTCTTGTATTTGATCTTCATGATATCAAATGGGCAACTGAGACATCCGCAGGGATTACGCTTGGAGGTCGTTCCGAAAGAGAAACAGTCACTTTGGCGCGAATTCTTATTTTGCATATGTTACCGACATGTGAAAATCAAGAGTTCATCTACAGTTCTTTAAGTGTAAAAAAATATTAATGAGAAAATTAGACTTCATCGGATAAGTGCCAAAAGTAATAATTTGATGATGGAAAAATTTCCCTCATTTTCGTCCGAAAGATCATTATTGCCGTTAGCTCACGTTTTCAAGTCATACCACTACGTTCATTGCCATGTTTGAGATGAAGTACGTCACCCAATAGCCTGGGGGTGCTCAATCTTGCGGCACTTTGAAGATATGGTCGAAATGGAAATATACGACCGTACTATGTTGGCATTGTATTTCAACAAGAATACTTACATATTCGATAGTGAGGTTTCCAGCTTCCTTGTCTATAATATTTCCCTTTTTAGCAGGAGTTCAGGTAGATACCGGTTGACGAAATGTTGCTGTGAGAAATAGTTGAACATAACATTATCACATGAATTTTTGAGAGTGTATCGAACAGAGTAAAAATGGGTATTATGTTCCACTCTGTCGCTGAGAGTTCCCAGAAGTTAATCCTGTTCACTCTAATGCATTGTTCACAACTAGATTGAGGTCGTGTGGCGTAAATACAAAACATTATCCGGACACAGATCAATTAAAGCTGCCTGTCGAGCATTGGGAGGTATACTATTCGCCCAGTCACTACTTTATGTATAAAACGCCAATTATCTGTCACGGTGCAGAAAAATATTTCGATCAACACGACAGTCAACCGAATCGAGAATGATAATTAGCACGTTCCCCAAACGCTTCAAATACAAGTTTGTCATCACTTCTCGCGTGTAACGATGAACAACGGGGGTGCTATTATGGTGGTTTGCTTCGGAATAAAACGGGAATCCACCACCCTCACTACCTGGTTCGTTCATCAATGTTTCACCAGTTTTTAACTTACATGAATATGGTGGAATCACTCTGGACTCTACAATCCGTCCGGCGGCATTCACAGTTGAACTCAACTGTACAATTTCAGCAGCCAAATGTCCAGGCGCATTTTAGATACGAACGAATCTGATGACTGTCGGTCAATGGTTACATGCGTCCATATTAGTAGCTGTTCCAACCGATCGACTTGAGTGCGTTCGCACCAGTAGATGCTGCGTATTGAATCGTTCGCTAACGATTCAAGTTCACAACGAGTTACGCTTAATCTGATGATCCAGAAATGCCTTTCTCAATATCCAACGGTAGTGGAGATAATCTATATTCGAAATGGTTAATGAGAAGGTGCTCATAAAAGCTGGACTTAATACGGTACTAATTGAATCAGTTTACATGAAAATTAAATACCTCACCTCGAATGTGGAAAATCCCCAGAAATTGAATAAATGATATGCCTGTACAACAAATCTGACAACTAGGCACCGCTCAGTAATGGGGGACGATAAAACATAATTGAGCTCACTCAAACAAATGGTCACTGGTTGGGTCGGAGCAAAACGACTGTTCGCGCATCGAGAAATGACAAGAATTATAGGCTACTCAAGAAAGAACATGGAAGAAGAACGTCTTATTTTGTCATTCAGAAATCTACAGCGCTCAACCTGAATAATTGTAAGGGAAACGGTCACAGTAGCTGGTGTAAGGACAAAAATTGTTAATACTGTTTATTCCAAGGGAATATAATGAAACATTTCAACACTAATCAAATAAATCAACACTGGGCCCCGAAAACCAGCTGGTTTTCCGAACTCGAGGTGGCAGTAGAAACAGCAGCGATCAACCGGTTCAGTAGAGGGATCCTCCTAGAAACAAAGCGGTCTGATGTCCCGTCTGACAGTAGTACCATTTGCAGATCTTGCTGACGCCTGACGTACGTGTATTTAATTATCAAGAAATACCTCGGTGATTACACCATAAGGCCGAACACCCCTGGATGTCCCATCCTGACGAGAAATTACATCGTCTACCTGAAGGTCGCGAGAGGCCTTCAGACATTTAGGTGTAATCTGTAAGCAGTTCAACACTACTGTGAAGTCTGTCCACAGTACATTACTTATTGGAATTCTCAACTCATGAATCAGGAAATACATCAGCTTGGATGACAGAACGGCAGCCGTGAGCTCCACCCTTGGTATTGTAACTGCCGTCTTTGAGGTCATTCTAAATTTATCCATCAGAAAGCCAAATAGAATATCGCTAGTCGGGACAACGACTCTTAGTTAACCCGCTGCTCTGTAACCGACTTCAGACGCATCACAGAACATATGAAATTCGACAAGGTTTGCTGAGGAAAGTCCATGAACCATGCATCTGGGTAATACCACGCTGTCTTTGGATTTCACATTGTTCAGCCAACCTTCTGACCGTCCCTGGTCACACTCTTTCATATCTGGGTTCCACCTGATGCCTTGGTGACAAAGGTCTTGAAGCAACCTGCGAGCCGGCAATAACATTAATGCCACTGCTCCCAAGGAATCGTACAACGAAGCCACATGACTTGATATTCCTCTTTTCGTGTTACCATTGTGAGAGAGGTCGATCTGACACCGGAAGCAGTCGTCTGACACATGCCACCACACTCCCAGAACTCGTTAGTATTCACAGCTATGGAGTTCAACATCCCGAGTGCCAACAAGTTTCTCTTCATTGGGTAAGTGTTCCATCGCCTCACTACAGTTTGAAACCCACTTGATGAGTTTAAACCCACACAGCCGGAGCATTGCTGGAAGTTCATCTACCACAGCCTTGGCCCCGGATATTGAGTTGTATGACACTAGACAGTCACCCACGCAGAACTTCTCTTTCACTACGATAACAATCTTTGATAGAAACTGCTGATGGTTAATCACAGCTACCTTTTGTAGTGCGAAACTGGCACACAATGGCGAAAATGTCGCTCCAAGGGGGTGGACAATCAGCTCGTCGGTATCCGGCGGTTCTTTGAACAAACCAGAAGTCCACCAAAGAAAACTTAATGCACCCCGATAATGACATAGCACTCTCACTCGCATAAATTTCTCGTTAATGGCAATGGAGACTGTCACCGACTATTTGAGAAAGCGCATAAGTACACCTAAAAAACTGTTGTTCAAGTCCGAACCCTAGCGTAAGGTTTTGTTGAGGGACGCACCTCGTTGTTTTGCTGCATCATCAGAGATTACACGTACCTTACCGGATTTATTCGGGTTGGGTACAGGATGGGGTGGTAAGTACCATCTCCTCGTTGTAATTGTAACACTCTTAATTATGTAGCCCTTCCTGATATGCTCCAGTATCAAGGCGGAATGGCCAGCGTTTAGGCTTGGGTCTCGAATCAACCTTCGCTTCAATGCAGCAAGGCGTTTCTCAGCCATCTCTTTATTGTTATGCAATACCTGACCATCTTGTCTCCACGGCATGCCTGTCTCATAGTGACCGCCCCCAAATGTTTCACTGCTTTTAGTCATAGTTAATGCATGTTTGTTTTTCACAGGAAGCTCTTTGTCCTCCGACGTGCTTCCGTCAGTGAAATCTGACTCACGCTTCCTTTGGGTCAAATCATTCAACAAGACCTTACGTGATTCAACGAGGTTTAAACAATGCTCATTCCGGGATATGGTACGACAGGGACCCCGGAGACTTCAGCCGAAAGTGGTCTTACTCGCATAAGGCTCGCTGCCACTTCTCAATCTCTGTTCCAGTACCAAGTGTGTTTCAGGAACTTCGTACCCCATTAGGATCCGTACGCCGTTTTCAGTTAACATCAAACAAAAGGCCCGTCATGTGAGCGTATTTTTCTATCTCAGATTGTGGCAGCTGTTTGACCGTATAACCTGAACTAGCTATGCTAGAATGCACCTGATCCAAGGATTGAAACTAACCAGACACTTTAGTGCATGGTGTAGCACTAGTTTCGTGTAGAGTACGGAACATCAGCTGACAGGGCTGTCCCTGCAAACCGATTGCTCTTGCAGTAGATTCATCGAGCAACGTAGTGTCAGACCCGCTATCCAAAAAGGCATACGTTGTCACCGATGCTTCTGGACCAATCAAATTTAACGGGACAAATCCTAGGCACACGCCGTTTTGACTGGACGTGATGCCGCACAAGGATGGTTTTGCCTTCTCCGTACTTTCTTCGGGCTTGCCTTCATAAACTACTGTATGATGGCGCCGACCACAAGCTGGTATCCCACACCGTATCTGCGCCCTACAAAACCTCGCAACATGGTTTGCTTCCAATCAGATAAAGCAACGCCCTATGTTCTCCAACTCTGCCTTGCGTTGCTCCAAATATTTGCTGCTAAACCAACTACAATCAGATATAACATGGCTGCCCTTACGAACCGGAAACTGCAAGTTCACCCTCTCATAAGGTACACCTACCCCAAAGTTGCACCTCGAGTATTTAACTCCAGAGAGTCCAGAGGACGTTGGGTAATTCGACTTATTTTTAACGCGAGCAACCAACTGACTATAATGATTAGCGCTGACTGCCACTCTTTTCTCCACAAAATGCAATGGGTCGCTAAAATTAGCTTCCCTTCCGCACTCAGATATGCTCTCAGTAAATTCTGCCCACCTTTCTTGTAACTGGTGAGGCAATCGCTCAACTGCTTTAATAAGGTTGGTTGAGCAGTTCAGTTCTGCTCCGTAATCTAGCTGCGTCAATATCGCCTGACAACCCTTCATCTGACTGGCTAGTCCACGCAAACCATCAACATCGCCAGTGACTAATTTAGGGCCCATGAAAACTTCTTTACTTTCCACCTGCATAATATCCTGTCGGCGGCCAAACTGCTGGTGCAAAATTCTCATTGCCTCTGTGAAACCCACCTCCTTTGGCAAGAGCGTGCGGTGATCAATCACCGCTTTAGCCCTGCCACGACACTAATGCAATAAATATGAAAGCTTTGACCCTTCATCAATTAATTTATCTGCCACGTTATCCTCCAAACTTCGGACAAAGGTAAAGTAATTCTTCGAAGAACTATCGAAACTTTCCACTTCAATATTCAGAAGACTGGCTCCAATAATCAAAGGTCTGAGAGCTAGCTCGAGCGATTCATCATGGTCCAAAATAAAGGGGTTTGTTACCGATGCCCGCTGTTGGACGGGGAGCTGATATTATCCCTTGGATTTGTACTAGGACATTATCCATTTCACGGGTATCGTCTTCAATGTCGTTCAAAGTGTAAAACGGTCCTTTTGGCGCGAATCCTCGATTTTTAAATATTTTTTGAAATTTTAAAATCGGAATTTCACGCAAAGTACACACAGTACATCAGTTGGAAACAAGTGGCGTTAATAATAATGTTGGAATACATCGAATAAGTCCCATAAGTTCTGGTTTGGTGATGGGAACATTTCCACCATTTTCGCGAAAATAACCCGTTATTGGCGTTAGCTCACTTCATCAAGTATTATAAGTGCGATCGTTGCCATTTTCGAGATGAAATACGTCGTCCTATATCCTGAGAGTGCTTCACATCGCAGCGTTCTGAAGATCTGGTCGAAATGGAAATATACGACCATACAGTGTTGGCATTGCATTTCAACAAGAACAGTAACACATTTGATAGTGAAACATGTGTGACACCATTTCAAGCTTCCTTTTTCATGCGATATTTATACTATTCCTTCTTGTTTGCAAGACTTCAGGTAGATACTAGTCGATTAGACGTTACTCTTGGAAATTGTTGGAAATGACGCTATCACATGGTTGTTTCCATCTTCGATGTATATGGAATGGCGTAAAATGAAGGTATCATGACCCACTCTATCATCAAGAATCTTCAGAAGTAAATCCTATTCACTCTACCGCACTGTCTCTAACTAGATTGAGGTCGCGTGGCGTTCATACGGAACAATAAACGGGAACAGATGAAATCAAGCTGTATGTCGATCACCGGGAGGTATACCTCTCAGCCAGTTACACTGTGATGTTCAGAACGCCAATTATCCGCCGTAGTGCAGAAAAATATTCAAATCCATATGTCAATCAAAGGAATCAAAGAGAATGATTACCATGTACCCCAAACGTTTCAAATAAAGGTCTCTCATCACTTCCCGCATGTGTTCGTTATCCAACTTGTTCATGGTGAGAGTGGTTGGAAAGGAGCCGCTACTAGTGTGAACATATACTGCACACTCAGACGCTGGTAATAACTTGAGTCAATCGGGTTGAGCAGATACTAGTGTGAACGTATACTGCATACCCAGTTGTTATTCATAGCTTACGTGAATGAGGTTGGAAAAGTCCTTAGTGTAAACGCATACTGCATGCTTAGACGTTTTTGCTAGCGAAAGTCAATCAGGGTGGAGCAGCTACTAGTGTGAACATATGTTGCAAACTCAGATGTTATCCATAGCTCAGGTGAATGAGGTTGAAGCATCTACTGGTATGAACTTATACTGCATACTCAGACGTACTCCATGGCTTAAGTGAATCAGGTTGCAATAGCCCCTAATGAGAACGCATGCTGTATTCAGAGACGTTGATAGTCTAAGTCGATCGGGTGGAGCAGATATTAGTGTGAATTCATACTCAGACCTTCATTACGGGCCAGGTCAGCGAGACCTAGCTAGCGATTTCATTCTCTGAATAGATCAGAATCAGCAATGTTTGATAATGAATCCAGGTATATTGCACTATGTATAAATCTTACGTGTGGTATGAGGTGGAGAGCAGTTTGACGAGTTTGTTAATAGAATTTTCCTTTTCGGGTATGACTGAAGTGGTAATTGGCGAACAGCCAGGTTCTTACATTGGCGATAAACTGGAAGTGTAATATATATTTATAATATACATTGCAACCGGCTTACTCGGACATGCCTTCAATACATGAATGCCAGTCGTAGAACGTGAGTTCCCGAGATGTCGTGTTCGGGAAAATTATTTTCCTGGAATAAATCGTTTTAATGGCTTGGTAGCTGATGCAGAAACTGAAATCGTCGAAATCTGCGTCACGGTCTCATATCTGTTTGTTTTAACTGACCATTAATTAAAAACCACCTTTCCGTAATTGTTTTTCAAAAAACCGGTATGTCTGTCGTTATTGTGGTCGATTTCGTGTGTAAATGCTATCGTAAGAATGCTGGGATTATTTTTAATGTACTAATCAACTTTTGCCGTTTGTTTTTTTATTTCACTTCCAGTTGTTTATTTTTTATTTGCAGGAAATGGATTATATTGCTATTTTCAAGGCGATGTTTGAGGATCGCGAATTTCGCACCTTCTCACACTTTCAGGAGTGTCTTCAGAGGTACATGGACGAGGTGGACGTTATTTATGTTCGTGGGACGAGCGGTAGGTCGAAAACTGCCTCGAAGTACGATAAGGTAAGATGACGTTGTTTCCTGATAACCGTTCAGGTTTATTACCGCTGTACGAAGTACAAAAGGCGTAGGAGTGTATGCAGGGGTGTGCGACGTGTCTAGTGGGTTAACTGTTGTTAGTTTTAACGGACCAGTTCTCGTGACACATGTTGCAGATCACGGTTTCATGTGGTCCGACGAGATGCGTGTCTGGTTGTGAGCTTTTTCGAGTTGGAGCACAACCACCCTCTCAATTTTCCGCTATATGAGTCCCATCCTAGGAATCGTGGACTCACCATCGGTTAATTGAACGAGTGCAGGAGTCTGCTCCAGTACAACACACCAACTGCCGACATAAAGCAGTATGTAGCTGATGATTACGGGAAGTTTATCACAACCGCTGTCGTTGGAAACATCCGCCGCAAGTTAAAACCTGCAATGTCAAGTGAGGTTGTTACGTAAGATTGGTCACTGTATGTTAGAGAACCCTGATGAGGTGCTGTCGGTGATTAGTGCTATAGGTGTGGTGCGCACTCTGAGGGATGAAGACAACCGATATACGCATATCTGCTTCGCCCAACGAATGCAGACTGAACTATTTCGACGTTTCCCACGTGTTGTGAATGTGGATGCAACTCACAGGACAAAGAGACACAAGTATGTCATTGTATATTTGCTCACACTATCGAAGTTGGAAGTTATATCAGTTCCTAGTGACAGAGGGTATGGGACACGGCCGACCCGTGACGTACGGGTACATTCGTGGTGAGAAGTATGCTTCACTACGTAGACTTTTCCAAACCTTTCGTGAAATGATGGGCGAACAGATTGCGGTGAAAACATTTGTCATGGATAAGTTGGCTGCGTAGATGAGGGCAGCCCATGTAGTGTTCGGATGCGACATCCTGCTGTGTTACTTTCATGTACGCGATGCCGTACGTAAGCATGTAAGTGGGCAAAATTCGTCTGTCACATTTGTTGTGAGACAAACTCTTTTCGCAGTCGTTTTCTGTTCCACCGAATGGCTACGGCCGAAAATGAGGAAGAGTAAGTTGCACTGTTACACTGTTATTCGTAGGTTTGAACGTGATCTGTACATCATCAGCCGAACGGATAAGAAGTTTCTGAATTATTTGCTGTGTAATTGGCTGTACATCAAGCCGAGGTGGGCCATCCATGGTCACAGCGATGTTGTCCACTTCGGCAATCGAACAAATAATAGGCTGGAGAACGTGAACGGACGGTTGAAGAAGAGAACGTACCCAAGAGACTTCCTAGCAGTCGCCATTCAGAAAATATGAAACCAC
>JTDE01009794.1:1558-14542 GCA_014338405.1 Paragonimus skrjabini miyazakii | reverse complement strand
AAAAACCGTGAAGAAGTAAAGGCAAGCAGAGAGTGAAGTCGACTAACGATCCGTTATTCATTTTGTACATTTAGTCCCGTCCCAATACATCATTTTTATTCCAAAATCGTCTTTTAACCACCCCAATATGGTGATACCACCGTGATTAAGTGTCGCGATAACTTGAGAAGTGAGCTAGCAAACATGTCGTGTTCGTTAACTACGACATCTAGAAAAACTGCTGAGAAGCGTTCGTAAAAAAATATTTGCTAGGAACATTTTTCGGGCCGACCGTTTATTGAGTGACAAAAAGTGTTCAGTCATCGCACTAATTAGTCACTCGATAAACGGTCGTTAGTCACTCAGTAGTTGATCAGTAAACACTCAGTGAACGGTCGTGATACTAGGGAAGAGTTCTTCCAAAGTAGGAGGTCCAACAACAGTTCTATAGAAGGAAATAGTGCAAACGAGCAAAGGTCAAAGGCCTGTCGTGATGTTGGCTGCAAGGTACGTACACTCGAGGTTTCCCTGGCCGCATATCAACGCGGATCGGAAGTCACGGTGAGAGGACGGTGGATCTGCGGACAGGTTTTATTTATTTCTTTACTCACCGTTCACAAGCGGAATTCAACGCAACCATTGAGGACGTTAGGGAGCTGGTCGTGAAAGAACCTAATGCACAACCGCACGGCAGCCGCCGGAGAGGACCAGTGTCAACGGAAATTCCAGTCGACCTTCAGAATGCAAACAAGCGTCAGACTGGTTGAGGGGTGTTTCCAACGGTAATAGCTAAGGCATTGTTATCCTAGTGAATGTAGCCTACAATAGTAGGGATGGCGCGGATTCATTATCTAATAGCGAATGGAACTGCGATACCTACGCCAACACACTAGCTTTGATGCTAATGGTTTGTGGCAAATTTACATTCACAAGGTAGTGTGAACCGGAGCGGCGGTACTGGCAAGGCAACCCTCAAGTCGCAGACAGTTTAGGATTTTGGGGACGTAGGAGGTGCTCTCACTACTGGCCCAATAAGCCACGTGAACAACTTACACCGGCGGAAACTAAAACGGCGCCATCAACACAGCAGCACGCTCCGTTACACAACTCAAATTCAACCCGTACGTTTTTGGTGGTTCCAACTGCACGTTATAATCTGAGCCAGTGCTCAAGGTCATGTCAAGAAAACCGTCAATAGTAAACGTAAACAACAGTGCGTTGGCTCGGATGATTAAGGACAAGAAACGTCAAGATCAGGGGGAAAATTGGACAGGCTTGTGCAGGAATTCGTCAGTTGCTCCGAATGTTGAAAAGCTCGCGAATCGTTCGATTAGCATGGGATTCTGAATATTCAGACGTCGAAGGTTACTTTTTCGCATAATGGATATTTCTAGGAGCGAACATGAAATGTAAATACAGTTTCCGTTTTTTCCATTATCTGTATACGTCTCATTGAAGACCTACCGCGCATGAAAACTAACAAATAAGCCTCCTATGGCCTAGGTATCCCGACCGCTCTGTGTGAAAACCGAGTGATCCCAGAGTGACTCTGACGAGTACATAGTTGCGAAATAAGACGGCCCTACAAAAATGAATGCTTTGTTTGATCAACCGTTTCCATGTGTAGAAAAAATTAGCGTAAGCTCATCACTAGTCGTTTTCGAGGCCACTGGCATTGTAAGAAGTTGCTATACTCTGTCGTCTTCCGTGTCACTCACAAGCTTTTTGTATTCAACGCCGTACTGTCTCCCTCTAATAAGCGCGTGTATTAAATACGGATACCAAAGGAGCATGACGAGATCTTAAGTGAAATAAACAATACACCATCGATTTTCTTACCGATGATAATATTCACCATAAGTATTGATACCAGGAAGAGTTCGTTACTAACCCCCATCCAACCGGTAATGTTTGTTAACCCACTGGACCTGAGTGTTCGAAGAATATTTCGCGTGCAAGTTTCCTAGACAATTGTTGAATTGATGAAATCTCCGCGTATATTTGAACAATTGTTGAATAGTATGTTTGTTTACCTGTAACCAGCGAAATGATAAATTACCAGGGCATACATTAACGCTGTGCCTCTCAGTTTCCTTTTGAGTTGTTAGAAATAATGGTAAGAATAATAATAATAATAATAACGTCAACAATAAATTTCTCGCTCCATCAGGGAGAAACACGCTGAAATGAGCGCGATCAATGCACAGAATTTAGAATTTGGCGTATAAGTGAAAATCACACAAGGGAGCAGATGTGAAAACCCATTGGCAGAACAGGTACATGAGATAGAAAATAATTGCGATTTACAAAATATTAGACCAGCATACTGCTAAAACGACAGTACACAAATTGAGTCGTTAATCAGTGATTCAGGTCCACACTGAGTAACACGTAATCTGGCGATCCAACAAATGCCTCTATCAATATACTAATTGAATCAATGTACATGAAAATTTATTCTCTCACCTCGAATATGAAAAATCTTTACAGATTAAACAGAATGTGCTCGTACAACACAACTAAAAACTGGGCACGGCTCAGTAACGGGGGACCATAAAGAAATATTAAGCCCACTCAAACAAATCATTACTTGGGTCAGGACGAAACGGTCGCTCGCGGATTGAGAAACGGTAGAAATTATAAGTTGCGCAATAAAAAATACAGAAGAGGGAAGTCTGACTTTAGCATTTAGAAATTTGCACAACTCATAGTGAATAACAGTAAGAGGTCGGTAGCATTAGCTGGAGTAAGAGTGAAGATGATCAGTGCAATATATTGTAGGTACATAATAAAATGTAGGACCACCCTTCAACATCAGTCAAACCAAGCACAGCAATCTCAAAACTAATCCAACAGTCAATGACAAATCTAACACACATGTTTCACTAGATCCGATTTTGAAAAACGTAACTGTCGCACTATGGACTTGGCTCTATTTGTCCACTTAGTCGCGAAGTGGCCTAAGTAAGCGGACAGTGGTTCAATGAGTAAATGGCCATATTTGGAAACTACTTCATTCTATTTATTTTCAGGCGTTTCATTCATTTGTCCAACTGGAAGTTATCAGTACAGCGTGTTTCCCCGCTGTCGTGTTGTTCCTGACTGCGCACAAATAGACTGGGCAAAGCAGCATAGCAGGGATCCAAGTATAGCATTCAAGCCGGAAATAACGTTTTTTGGCAGAGGAAAAGCCCGTTACATCAAACTGACTACCGGCCAATTCTCACCATGGGTTTCGTAAGGTCTCCAGTGTGTCACTGTGTTATATGGCAGGCAGTTTCGTTGTGAGTGGTATACTACTCACAAGTAGTATGTTACCCACAGGCGACATTCAGGAACAAAAGGGCAAGCTTCAAACGCTAGGCAGACGACGCACAAGAAGGGACTATTGGAATAGTATATACCTGCGGCGTGAGAACTTTCACCAAGGCGAATGACAACGTACGTAATGTGAATGCATGTCTGACGTGTAAATGAGTGTACACGTTTGAGGTTTGATTTTTGACATGACCTATACGGGAGTTTGCGCAATAGACGAATTCTCAGGCCAAGCGTCTTTTGCGGTCACAACAACTGGACTAAAGCAGCCAACGGCAGCCTTGCTGTCGACTAATTGTTTCTGAATTTTACCATGGCTTCCGAAATCAATTAGAGGAGATTGATCTCTAAGTTTACAGCTTACTCTATCCTGGTCACTGTTCTAGGCTGGCCCATTAACTGTCTTGAGAACCGGTATATTCGTATAAGTTTTAATGGCGCATTCTTACAGAATTGGCGTGCCCCCATGAGAGTATCACATGAGTCCATACTTGGCTAGCGCTGTTCGTCCTTTTGGTCAAAGATTTCACAACTGTCGTCAGCTCTTCACTGCTGTTTTACGCCTAAACCTCTAAAATGCAAGATGCTTAACCATACATGAGGATCAACTTGACATTCTTAACGACCTCGGCTGTCTGACTGAGTAGGTATGAGGGAGCTTGCTGCATTTAATAAGCCTAAATGCAAAGTCCCAAAAACTTGGCACCATTCTTTGACTTATATCCCACCAACCATGTATTTTTACCTTTTACCGAATCAGATAAAACCCGAGCATCACCATCGTGAAGAACCTAAATGTCGGACTTAACAGCTGACTCCAGTCCTGGCCTGTTCACAAACATCTTTTTTTCATATCCCGTTATCTTTTTCACGACTGTCCGAAGTGAACATTCAGGCTTGTGTATTGCTGTGTCGTTGAAGCTTTCCTCAGTTTTAACTCCGCCCAACACCGTGTGACAAAATGGCCCAGAGCCCGCGCAGCCAACCCCACCTCGCCAGGCTAAACCGTCCTAAGGCATTCCCGTTCACGTACAGAAGGTTTAGGGAACCTCATCCAAAATTAGCGTGTTCTATTAGATCTGTTACGTGGGGTAAATAGTGTGAGCTATAGATAAATGACTGGTTTAACACTAACTGAACGTAATGAAAGAAAGGTACATGGTTGAGTAGTAAGGTGTATAGCACAAATGGGTATAAACAGGAAGAGGAATGAAACATAATAATAAGAACAATAATAAGAACAATAATATATATTTCTCAACGCATTTGTGAGAAACACGCTCAGATGTGCGCGATCACGACAGATAATTACATGCGGTACAAAGCAACAAATGGATATATAACAAGACAAACATGAAATCTGTTGACAAAAGAAGCCGTAATCAAAGGGAAAATAGTCAAAGTTTACAACGTTTGATTCACACATAATGAAAGAAGCTAGTTCGTCTGTTCCACGGATTCAGTCCAAAAAATGGGATGTTACATTAATTTACCTTTTACAAGGTTAGGTAAGGGCGACGTTTCAAATATTTCAAGGTCAGGCGGGGAAATACGTGCACATTCATCTTCGATGGATTTCGCCATTATTTGACGCAATTTCATTCAGAAAAATGCTGAAATAGTTCAGTTTTGGCGAACGAGGACGGAAAGTTCCAAAATCGGGCGAAGAATTGAGCGGATTCCAGCACAGGACCTCGATGATTGGTCGAAAACGTCAAAAAGTTGAAAATTTCACTAATCGCTTGGCCAATATGAGGTTTTGAGCGCCCATTCATCGCGAAAACTTTTCTTGCAATACGGATGCTCGTGGGAATAGAAAAAAGAGCGCAATATCATGTGATAAATGGGAAACTGGGAAGCAGTCACATTTAATATGAAGATTAATATAAATGTTATGTTTTTTGATAAAAACTTTACGCGATATCAATGTTCCCGTGTTTTTCCAATAAAGTATAAAATATTCGGAAATGATTGGTATGGCATTCTGCGATAATTGGGTAACCAGCAGCTAATTCTAGACTGATTATCACGTGATAATCAAAACTCCGTTCAAAGTTTTGACGTCAGTTTGTTTTATAGGGTCAATGTTTAAGCTAGAATCAATATTTCATAGCCTACAACAGTTAATAATGCCCAGGTAGCAAAACGTCGAGGGCCCCGTGCGAGCCCCGCACGGGCATCGGCGGGCAGATGAAAAAATTTGCGAGCAACGCTTTTTCTGCCTTTCTACTACTGGCGATTTTATTCACAACCATTTCGGTACACATTCCCAACGCTTTGGAAGCTTCCCAACCCCTCTTAACTAGTTTTCAACAGAAATCCGCGAAATAAATGGAAATTATATTCTCTCTTTTTACATCATTTTTGATTCGACTCGTTCAACTACTCCGGAAACAAATTTGTCCATCAGAACTGTTGAATCCCATTCACCAGCAACCCGATTTCTCCCATTGCATCCATGGATAAATGGAAAATAGAAGAAACAATTAGGAGCAAGACAAAGATGCAAGGATGAAGCAGATATAGCATATCTCCGTAAATAATCGAGACGGAGCAAAAGTAGAACATGACCATCTTACGGTATTCATTCCAGGCATTCTAATAATACTAAGGATATATGCCAGTTCTTATCGAATAACTCGGATATGCCTTGCTGAACTTATACAAAATTCCAACATGAACCACAATAATAAAAGTTTTACGGGTGCGTTTGAAATTCCATATCTCCGTAAATACTCTAGGTAAAGCGAAAATAGTATAACGATCTGAAAGAACTCTCTCTTTAGTTTTCAAAAATACATAAGAAACAAGTTAACATCAGGTGTACCCCGAATTACGAAGGAAAACACCCAACTTTCTCGGAACCTACCGTACGGATCACTACAGCGCAGCCATGATAAAATGCCTGAAATTACGAGTGCGCTTAAACAAACACCAGTGAACTTGATGAAAATAATGCCCACTTTTTCGAAGTGGAATTGACATACTTTTACTTATTTCATAATGAACTGTTTGAATTTTCATCTTTCACATTTTACTCACTGCCCGCCGAAACCCGCGTGATACCGTCACCTGACGACGGGCAGTCTGTTACATGGGTGGTTGATAAGGAGGGTTTCAATGCAGGGGCACAGCACACGAAATATATACATATGAATCAAGGTTTCAGTGGACTTATTTTGTATTTTTGACATCAATTGGTTTTATAGGGTCAATGTTTAAGATAGGATATGTAGTTCATAGCACGATACAGTTATGGATAATGAATAATGCGGAAGGTTTGAAGCAGGGGAAACAACGCATGATGTGATTTAGGGTTATGATTAGATTATATAAGGTAAACGAGGGAGTTTTTTTTTCTCAGCGTTTTCTGTGGGGAGTTTTTGTATGTCGGCCAAGTTAGCTGTCAGTACTGGCTACCATTAATTATAGTCTAACTGATTACCAAGGTGAACGGGTTATTACGAAAGGCATATACATAAAATGTGGAAAAGTATATATGTGAGATATGAGGTAGAATATGTATTTCATAGCACGCCACAGTTATTGACAATGGATAATGGGGAGAGTTTGAGGCATGGAAGACAACGCATGGTGTGAATTGAGATTATAATAAGATAATATACGGTAAACGAAAGATTCTTTTCTTCCACAGTTTTCTGTGCAGTGTTTTTGTATACCGGCCAAGTTAGCCGTCAAAACTGGCTACCATTAATTATAGTCTGAGTGGTTGCCAAGGTGAACAGGTTATTACAACCAGACATATATATAGAAGGTGGAAAAGTATACATGTAAGATATAATCCTTTTTCACTTTTTGTTTTAAGTACAGTTCTATATAAGTGACGCACGTGAGCAAATTGATGTGGTTTCCTGAGTGCGTAATGAATCAAATGCGAGATGTGGTGTGAGTAAACGGTAGATACGTAGTAAACAGTTTCAAGCAAGCTGCTTCAAATAGGACCCGGATAGTAAAGACGGGTACATGCGTTTATTCTGTTGACGTCTAAACGTTGTCTGGACCACATTCAAAGCGGTTATCAGAGGATGCACAAAGTTTAAAGATTAACATTATGTTCGATGATGTAAAGAAGCTGTCAAAACCTTTTTTAAAACGCAGAATGCTGTTACTGGCTCACGCACTCACATACAGTACGCAATAATGTCTAAGTTGATAATAATGTGAATAGCAGTATTCAGATGTATGCTGCTTGTTGACAGTGTTGTGGGGATAGGACCACGTGGACCCGACGCGGAGCGGTACAGTTGTGGTGTAGCTTGCGCCCTCGTGTCCATTGGATTTGCACGTTGCTGATTTGTTCACCGTCCGAGGCGCAGCGTCAGAAGTTGTGGTGTTGCGAGTTTGGTCGCCTTCGTGCGCGTGCGTCACATGCCTGTAGGTCATCGCGCGTAAGTTGACTCAATCGAAATGAGTGTGTGTGCGTACATGTGGCCTTGCCTCTCGCAATGTTGGGGGATAAGGCGTCACTGTCCGTCGGGTGAGTGAAGGTGAACTACACGTAGCGGAGACTGTGTGT
Source organism: Paragonimus skrjabini miyazakii (assembly GCA_014338405.1). Classification (NCBI taxonomy): domain Eukaryota; kingdom Metazoa; phylum Platyhelminthes; class Trematoda; order Plagiorchiida; family Troglotrematidae; genus Paragonimus; species Paragonimus skrjabini miyazakii. Next base: position 6,708 of record JTDE01009794.1, on the reverse strand, counting down.
GCAAAGTGGACAGGGCTTGTTGAATCACGCGCTGGCCTGTGGAGTGCGTGATGTATCTGTGATCTTCTGAATAAGCCAGGGATACGTGAGTGAGTGACACAGTTAACATGTGGTATCCTGTCTGGATGTAGAGCGAATGGATGGCTAAGATCAAGCCATCGGGTTTAACACAGAGTGCTGAACCGTTACAGAGGGAACACTCAACTAATTTTCCAGATCACTGGTAAAAATTACCTCATTAATGGAGCTGTCTGCTGAGCCGACACAGCATTTTCTATACAAGAATATATTCATTGGAACGTCATTCCACGAAATGTAAATGGTGCCCCCCCACAACGTTCCACCACTTGAGTGAAAACTGCGCTTCCACATGCCTGGACCCCACGGGTCCCACTCTGGCTTCTTCGATGTTAGATAGACTGACACTACAAACCAAGGAACCCGAATTTGAATGGGCGAACGGTGAGCAATGGCTGGGTTTACCCGTCGTCACCGAATGTATATATATGTACGGCAACTAAGCCCTGGCACGGCTACAGAAGTGGTGCGCAGTTTGATCATACTTTTGTCTCTTTTATTGCTTTTACTCTCCAGGCTCATACCTGTCACGTATAGACGCGCTCCCTACTTTTCCACTCACAACAAACATCCATTTCCTTACGGTGAACATTCCAAGTTGTACTCATTTCGAGAACTAGCCGTTAGTTCGTATTAGGACTCTTTCAACCAAGTGTCTGCAAAATTAGCAATGAAGAATTTCCACCACCAAACGTCGTGCATCGGATGGAAACGGACGCTTCCTTCTGGTCACTGGACTCCCGACACCAGCGCACAAAACATCAGTGACCTCGCCACAACACCTGATGCGGAACGCAAGAAAACCCTGCCCCTACCCACCCGCCAACCTTTCATTAGCCATCAGCCACTACACCAACTGAACCGCGGTCGCGATTAGTTTTGGCGCCTACGCACTAGCCGCCCTCTAGACAGTGTCCTGTTTGCAGCCGACGTCTTCACCACGTGCCATTCATGAGTATGACGATAACAAATCAGGGGTTTCTCTGATTCTGTAAACCGCCCACGCAACCCTCAAAACTTACTAAACAAGTTCCCTGGGGGTCAGTCTCGTGACCGCTACCGTTTCAAGCGTACATCAATAATTTGGCTAGCGGCCTGAGTCATGCGCGTTATTTGTTTTTGGATGTTGTGAAAATAACTGGCTGTCCTGAGGAAGCCTCCCCACAACAATATTCGGATGAACTGTATCTACGGGTGAATGTGTGGAAACTTCCACCAAATGGTGATTAGTGTAGACAACTAATAAAAGTTCGCAGTGATGTGGCACCCAGATGCACAGAGGGAGATATAAATTGTATTGATATGCAAGGAGTGGTTGAAGTTAGGGATTCAGAAATCCAGGTGAATGCAGAATTTGAGACCGCAACCCAGTCTGTAGCAGCCGCTCAAAAAGCAAGCCGAATGTTGAACCAACTCGAGGAGAGTTGCGACATCAGAACCAGAAGTTCTGACCCCTTTGTTTAAAGCCTGCGTTCGACCATGCCTAGACTATTGCGTATGAGTGCTGAACCCCTACCTTGCAAGTGACAGATGGGCACTGGAGGCAATAGGTTGAAGATTCATCGAAAATGTTGGGGAGATAAACGGAATAGATTGTCCCAGGTGATTAAACGATTTAATCCTTTTTCATTCGAAGGAAGGCACATGAAGGGCGGCCTGATTGATACATTTGGGCTGCTGAAGAAATTCTCGGACGCAAAAAACACCCGTCGGTGTTCAGGACTATATATCTCTTTGAAGGCATAAGATGGTGATACTAGTGAGGCAAGCCATAACCAGCACTCAAGCAGTTTTTCTCATGGCCGGTAGTAAACTCCGGGAATAATCTACCGCCCATGAAAGTGGTAGCCAACATATTGACTGACACCATGTTCCGTCTTCGAAAGTGTTGGTTGGTTGCATTTCAGTTCGGACGTGCTCTGAGTCTGCTGTTCTTAGGAATACACAGTGGGCGCATGACCTGGAATAATGATACGGGTAATTGAGAGACCCAACGTACATTTTACGGTAGTTACGATAATTCTCGACCAGCACTAAACAATACTGATGGGCGGAAGCAACTAGGGCGGTTCAGGATCTCACTGTCGAGTGTGCGAACAACCCCCAATTATGTGTGGCGCCACTGACTCGCGTATGTTGACGAACGTGCAAACAACTGAAAATGATGATATGGAACAAGCAGACAGTAGCCAAAGATTCCTACCATTCTATGTGCAATGCGAACTAGGATTTTAGGAAGAATTTTACAGATCTTATATTGATCAGGCCGGGGTTACTTTTAGATCACCAATCAACATTTCGTGAAATGGTCTGAGGCTTTTCTTAGTTAGTATGGCGTGTAATTTTGCTTGCCATCTAATTATTGGCATATTGACCGTAGACGTATGAGTACGGTTCCGTATCAGCATCTTGACTGTTTGTTTTAGTTTTAACTTCATCGCCTTCCCTTGGCTGCCCTACCTACCAAATCATCGTTCGAAACCTGTTCATTAGTTTATTTTATTTACTTCTCTTTTTGGTCGCAAGCCGTGTTCTGGAAGTCGTGAGTTCGACCAAGATTTATAGTGACAACAGCTTTCGTGATGCTAGTTCCGTGGTTCGTACACCCATGTTTTCCCCAGCCTTATATTAACAAGGATCGGAAGTCACAGTGCGTAGACGGTGAATCTGCAAACAAGCTTCATTCATTTATTTACTCACCGTACACAAGCGGACTTCAACGCAACGAATGAGGGCGCTAGGGAGCTGGACGTGACAGAACCTTCAGCACAACCGCACGGCAGCCGCCAGAAAGGACGAGTGTCAACGGAAATTCCAGTTGACCTTCAGGATTCAAACAAGTGTCAGCCTGATTGGGCGGCGTTCCCAACGGTAGTAGCTAAAACATTGCTATCCTAGTGAATGTAGCCTACAATGGTAGAGATGGCGCAGATTCCTTCTACAGCTACGAGTAAAACTGCGATACCTACGCCAACACACTAGCTTCGATGCTAGTGGTTTGTAGTAAATTTCCATTCACAAGGTAATGTGAGCCAGGGTGGTGGTACTGGCGAAGCAACTTTCACGCCGCGGGGAGTTTAGGATTTCGGGGATGTCGAAGATGCTCTCACTACGCAGCCCTGGAAGTGAGCCTGTATCCGTTATCCAAACATGCCACATAAGCCACCGGCTTCGCAAACACACATCACGCCGTTAGTATGATTTCCCTAGTCAAGCTGAGGTAGAGAAATTGTCTTCTTTAGTTGTTCCGGTAGGATTGGATCTTTGGAGCTCACAAGTGCACTAAACTGGACGTCGATGGCACTCGCCGCACGTCATTAGAGCCGAACTACTATTCAATCTAAACTGATGCACCGTTCTTCAAGCTCGTCATAGCGCTGAAAGTACGTGCTGCATGGCTGGTTCCCCTCGCAACAGAACAATCTCGAAAGGGCAACAAAAGATGACTGATAGGCTTCTCTTAACACAAAAATGGCGCGTGAAGCCAATGGCATAATGCGTTCAGTTGGAAGGATCCTGGGTCGTTCGCATTAGATGTATTTCCCTAGTCCGTACTTTTGTCTATTGATGTCTTCGTTTGTTTCAAGATATCAGGCCACTTAAACGGGCCAAACGACGGACCATCAAATGGGTTGTAGGAGTAAGAGCTCTGTCACATATCATGGCACTGAAGTAACTGAACATGTTCAGCCCTGAGCAGCGTCATCTCCGAGAGAAATGACTATGGTTCTCAAGATTTTACTTAACTCAGCTCATCCTTACACTTGTCTGTTGTAACTTGGCTGTAAAACCGGCTTGCGAGAAAACTCCCTTGAACTTAACAGGCAAAGCAGTGAACTGTGTTGTAGGAACAATTCGCTTTCTGTGCGAGATCCCAGTTACTGAGATGGCATACCGGAGAAGATCGTCGCGCCGGATTCCACAGAAACATTAGAACATCAACTCAACCGGCGCCACAGTGAGGTAACAGCCCCAACCGATCATCACCATTACCGTCTGCACTACAATGTGTCGGGCACGGATGCTGTGTAGATGTATAGTGCAGGTCAAACGAATTAAAAGTACACGCGCCCCCATCTAAAAACTAACAATTTTGCCTCTGTTCTTTTTTTGCACCCTTTCCACTCTTGAGCAAACTGGACAAAAAGTGTACTGTTGCTTCTGTCTCTGATCGCTGTAGCAGTGTTGTCAATATGTTGAAGACTTAGTTGTCATAGGCTACTCTAGCTGTTATCGTTCTCAACAGACTTCAGTTGTTATCCCTTTATCGTCACTTTTGTTGTCGTCGTCAGACTTCTCTAATCTACATTAAATACCTCCTCACTAATAAGTAACCAGTCTGTGTACACACTTACCTCAAAACAACACTTCAATCCCTGTTTATTATCGAGTACACCAATGTAGTGCTGACTTTCCGATACGGAAACCTCCGTATAGCACCCGGAAGTGGGTGAATGTACTCACGTTCGGCTCCGCAAGATCGAGAAGCCGTTCATCTACAAACGGAAAACCTCCCTAATCTTCAGCCAACCAGCTGAACCTATCAGGCCTAGTAAACTGCACGTGCAAGCCAAATTCTGGCTAAAACCTTTGCGCTGTCAGTGTGGTTCTGTTAATGTTCATATTTGCTGCTTTGAGTGGCAAAAGTCTTACAGTTTATATCACCGTTTAACGTACTCAATTTTTTGATTATTATTTGAGTGGATGGTTGCTCGTTACCACCATTTTCTCGCTTTGCGTTTTATCCATATTACTTACGGCTTTTTATGACACTTACACTTGCCGTTTATGTTTATAATCTATGACAAAATGACACACACGAGATCCAGCAGCGATTGCGGATCAGAGGTTTCGAGTATTTGCGGCCGATTCGGCTATCGCATGACCGTTCACGACGGCATGCAATGCCAGACGTGCCTATATTGGTACCATTTTAAATGTGCCGGTCTCATTGAGGACTACTACACTCCTCTCATTTCTTCGGAAGGCCCATTTTTCTGCTTGAACAGAGGACTACATTTCGTCCCGTGGCCGTACCCATCCTGGGGTCGTACACGTCCTGGGGTCGTACA
>JTDE01009791.1:9764-21720 GCA_014338405.1 Paragonimus skrjabini miyazakii | reverse complement strand
ATGTAACTGCTTTTCGTCTGACTGCTCCCCTTTGGCCTGTCTGACAAGGTTACACCTGGAAGGACCGGAGTCCTAGTCAGCATAGCCCGCCGGATCAAAACAGTACACAAGCCCGACCACCTCGCCAAGGTAGCAGTATCGGTCGGGACTAAGTTTACTTAGTAAACTACTTAGTAAACTAAGTTTACTAAGTTCGGTAGTGTTGTTACGTAGGGCAATGGTGTGGGCTATGGATAAATGACTACGGCCTAACACCAACCACATATAACAAAAGAAGGGTACACAGTTGAGCAGTAAGGTGTATGACACAGATAGGCATAAACAGAAAGATGATTAGAGCATAGACAAGCCGGGAGATTCACGTACAGTACAAAATAATGTCCGTGTAGATAATAGTGTGGATAGTAGTATCCAAGTGTATGCTGTGTGTTGACAGTGTTACAGGGATAGGATCACGTGGATGCGATGTGGAGCGGTACAGTTGTGGTGGAGTTCACGTCCTCGTTTCCGTTGGCTTGGTGCGTTGTTGACTTGTTCACCGTCCGAAACGAGGCGTCAAAAGTTGTGTTGTGCCCCTTGCGAGTTTAGTCGCCTTCATGCTCGTGCATTACGTGCCTGTAAGTTAACGCGCGTGAGTTGGCTCTATCGATGCGCGCGTGTGACCTTGCCTCTCGCATTGTTGAGGGGAGAAGCGTCACTGCCTGTCGGGTGAGTGAAGGTGAATTACGCCAAGGGGAGCCTATGTGTGCAGAGTGGACAGGGCCTGTTGAATCACGTGCTGACCTGTGGAGCGCGTGATGTGTCCGTGACCTTGTGAATAGGCCAGGGATGCGTGAGTGTCAGTAAATGTGTGGTCTCCTGACCGGATGTGGGGCGAATGGATGGCTAGGGTCGAGCCATCGGGTTCAGCGCGGGGTGCTGAACGGTTACAGTATCAGAAATTGTGAGACTTTCTTTGAAGTGTTGATTCGTCTTGTCTATTAAGCCATTGTGTCTCTGATAAGTGATATTTGTCGAATTATCGATGGGGACTTTATATTATGCTTCGCCAGACTGAGGTTGATGACGCACACATCTACGATCGAAACGATGATAACGTTATTAGTCGTCATTGTTATAATCCCGGTACTTGCCCAGACGATCCAAGCACAAGAGCGTATCTGAATGAATATTTGAGCCCCACGCTTTCGCCCCGTCTTGCTGTATGATCCACTGCGCGAGACCGAAGTGCGACCGACTGACTTAAGTTCATCAAACCAAGCAGGTCCAGTATTGTTCTTGAGTTAATGAGCGACGTTCAGTGGACTGCGGTCCTGTGACCTGTTTTGTCTGTCATTGATTATGGAACTTATCAAACGGACCTGAATCCATTATCACTTCGCGCACGGCCTTCTCTGAAGTCAATCGAAATGGCTGGATAACGAAGTTACGAATAGAGAAACATCACACACGACCTGGAAGTTTTGCATTACAGATCTGTAATTCCACGGCACAGCTCACAAGCACGATAGTTGTAGGCTGATTGTAGAGATTGTCGGAGTTTTCCACGGTGATCAAACACATGTGAGGTAACACGAAGTTTGTTGGTCAGTCTGTGACTAGTAAGTTAAATTGATGTGAAATGCAGCACGCAATTCACGTAATCTGTTGGACCAACGAAGACTGAACTAAGTGGATTTAACCGATAACTGACCACACAAACAGAAGCGAATGCCGTTGTCGTGTTGTACTGGAAAACACTGACTGTCGGCACTAGCAGTACATGAAGACGAATATAGATTGTGTAAATTCTGTACCGTGAAGACGTGTGATGGACTCTATTATTCAACTCGCAGGTGAAAGCTGTTTAGCAACACACGTATAGTCATTAAAGCCACTTTTCGCGAGCGTCAAGTAAAGTCTGAATACATAACAAAAGTGCACAACCTACTGCCGCCCTACTGGGATTAATATCATCTGCTACATAGGAGGACGCAGCTCACGTAGTTCATGGTGTTCGCGATCGTACCAGCTTTGCAATCGCGAAAAACCGAACTCGCTTTGAACAAAGATATTTAAATTAACGACTTAACTGGTGGACTTTCGAGGAGAATGGGCGAATGAAACCATAAATATGTTCATTCGAGTCCGGTGGCATACACATGTGTATCCATAGGACGGTTTACTGGTTTTGTCCATTACCATGCCACTCCTGAAACAAATAATACACAATAAACCATCAACTCACCACTTGACGGTGCTGTTAAACTTTCGTGCCATTCATTTACAACGACTGCCAGCCTGATCAAAATGTACTGTGGCTTGGGCCGCCACTCATCTCAAGAGTGACGTCGAATAATGGAGAAGAAAAGTTTGTTTAAAAAAGGTTATAAACCGACAAAAGAAGTACACTCGGAAGAATTGGAAACGGTATGAGTGCAGGTAAGCCATTGACTGCGGCACACGACCATCTTGGATAGCGTCTTTAGCAACTGACCTGAGTAGTCATGATCCCTCTGAACCCTACCTACCTTACTGAACGGAATGGTCAGGGTCCTCCTTATGCAACCACTTTGTTGTGGTTCTACCAAATTATTGGTGGTCACGATATGCAGTGCCTGATATAGTAAACGCTCCGCTGGCATGCAAAAGACGTGATCCGACCATAACGGGCTGTGCATCACACTCAGTTGACTATACATATATCTACATATGGTTGGCGGCATTCGTTTTGGATTGGCTGTCACACTGACTGGAGCCAATAAACGCCTGTGCATAACACTCACCACAGGCGGCTTGCGTTGCACTGCTTGTAGTTTTAGTCACACATCACGTACCCAGTGTAAACGCGCAGGAAATGTTTGAGTGAGGTCTTTGTGTCCAGCCGATCAATGCTGGTTAGCCGATTGATTACTTAGCACGAAAGTGAAACTCTTGTCTCTGGGGGAATACATCGAGATTACAGTGGAAAGATCTAAAGTGGGAAAAAATATGGACAAAATATAATACAAGTGTTGCACGCCAGGAACACTGATGGCGCAAAGGTTGTTTATTTAGGAAACCAACGCGATCAAAACAGGATAAGAAACAAAAACACTCATCTGCATATAGCAATCGTTCCAGACAGACTGCGGTAGATGGAGCTCTTCAGCAGCTGAAATTGCTGGCACGCCAGCACATAATAGTTAACATCCTTTTTCATTCCCAGCCAGTATGCCCATTGCTTCAGCCGTTCATAAGTTCGATGACATCCCGTATGAGCCAACTGATGATATTCTCCCTCAATCCCGTCCGTACAACAAGCACGCTTATTCCATCCCACAGTTAGCTCATTAAAATTTCGGTATTATTCAACTGCTAGTCTGACCAGTGCATTCTGAAAGCCTTCACCTCCGGATTCCCCTCGTTTTCTGGCGGTTGTTCTCCCGATGGCATTTGACCAATCACCATTCGTCAAATTTTGGAGCAGCATCATGTGTACCGCCGGCCAACAATTGCCGTATTTCTCGACCATAAAGGTGCATTCGATTGAGTGAATCGATCTACACTTTTAGAGTCGCTTAAACGCAAGTATGTGAACATACTGTCGGCGCTTTACTCCCATACTTCGGCGCAGGTTAGGGTTTACGGTTAGCTATCCGACAGTTTCAGCACCATGAGCGGCGTTCGTCAAGGCTGCCCATTTTCACCATTTGTCTAATTTTGTGATAGGCGAAATAATGAAAAAACTGTTTCCGGAACTCATAAAACGTCCGCATGGTCCTTCTTCCTAGTGAAAGACTGACTAATCTTGATTATGGTGACGACTTGTTGCTGTTTGACACTTTCCAAGCAGCAAAAACAACCTGAGGCTATTTCGCGCTCCGCTAAGTGCTTCGAAACGCGCTTTGCAGCCTCGAAATGCAAAGTGCTTCCGCAAGATTGCTGTGATTACATAGATTTAATGTTAGATAATGAACCCTTGGAGGTTGTTGACCGGTTTGTATACCTGGGAAGTTGCATCAGCGGCGAACGTGCAGGGAATGAAATGGAGGCGCGTATTTCTAAGGCTAGGGCGGTGTTTACTAATCTGATGCACTTGTGGCGATAGAAAGGTATCTCTCTGAAGCTTAAGTGACGCGTATATCAGACAACAGAGGGCTATATTACTTTAGGGCAGCGAAACATGGCCACTCAGGGTAGAAGACCTGAACCGTCTTCAGGTGTTTGACCACCGATGTCTGCGTTCAGTCGTTTGTATCGGGTGGCACCAACGAGGGGGTTAGGAAGCGGGTGTTTGGCAGATTGTCAAACGAGTATTTTTGTTCAGTCGATCGGCGCAATGTGCGAGGTGGATAGATGATGACCTGGTGTAGACATATGAAATCATTCACGAGGGCGTTGGTTACTGTAGGTCGGGTTCGTCTCCCGGGTTGAGGCCCTCGTGACTCACAGAGTCGGTGGCTTGAGATGTTAGGTGAGATGGCGGTTAACCAAGCTCAGTGGCGTGAATGTTGTCGTTGATTGGACGAGTTGTCTGTGAAGTGAGTGCACTTAGTGACGCGGGGAAATAAAAGCCGCAAGGAAGCTGTCTTGCTGATGATACCTCACTTTCACTGACAGCTCGGTTGCTTATGTTGAAAGGTGTAAGCACCTGCACGTTTGAATATAGATGTAGCTAACTTTGGTAATTAGGTCTCTTCGCGCCTGCATCTTTTTTCTCTCGCTTCCTACACAAGGTTTGATTTTTATCCCGTCATGGTTGTGTGGCAGTTAAACATCAGTGTGAACCGTTGATGTATTGCTGTCCGTGATGATGAAGAAGCCGCGCAACTGGGTAAACGCTCAAGTTACTTGAGGCTATATTAACAGCTCGTTAAAAAAACACTGTTGTCTGTCAAGACGAGGCATGAGTTGTCCCACTTTTCGGACATCCTTACACTGGCCTGGTGGTGCGTCTGATGACAAGGTTGGATTTGTTTCCTGAAGCCTCAACCATCGTCTTCACTATCAGTTTTAAAGAAAGGTCGTCTGAATGCTACTTACTAAAAATCTAGAATTATTCTCACACAAACCTTGATCTAATTGTGTCGTGAGCTTCGCCAACCCTAATCTACCGTTTGAAGCGACGAATGGGGGCATTGACACTTCTCCAATCTAATTTTCTGAACCCGTAAAGTTCGCCTTGAACAACCTGCAACACCGATTCTCTCGGTTTCAGCGTAAATTTCTTTAACTTGAGGAGACGGAAATCACAGTGCGCGAATTCAAGCAGACATAGTGCACATCCAACGAAGGTGTGTTCAGAATCGGCCGGGAAACCCATCGTGAGTTTCAACCTGCGTACAGGCATTTTGTCGCGGGATGTAGGCCAGTGACACAATTCCACATGGGAACTGACATTGACGAGGCCAGGAAAACTCTCACTAGACACAATTCAATAAGCCAAGTTGACGTTAGTCTGGCTTACTTCGAAATCTTCCAAGGAAATGCAGTCATCTTTCGAACCATTCTCGGTACCGCAGTGTTCACAGGGAGAGGGTAACGCTACAACAGTTCAGTCCGAGCACTTTAGCAATACAGGTGCAACCATGTCCCATTGCTGATCACTAGTCAACAGAACCTGTACGCGCCAAAACCCATAAGGGATTTTTGGGTGAAATTGATGCAATGTCACTCACTGAACAAGCTTCCAACAGGGACCAGGGTGGCCGTGTACTGCTTTTCGAGAACCGAGTTATTTATGCTCAGGTTGGTACAGCTGACGGCAAATGGTTTCCGGCAACCATGTTTGGTTTACATGCGGCAGCCCCGGGACGCCTGACATCGAAAGCTTCAAGTTCACATTTAGAAATCACCGGAACACGGTCGTCTAATCATAAGCTAACTGATCAGCTATTTTTCCGCTTCTTCAAACAACTCAAACTGCAATAATGACTGCAGGTCAACCGCCTCGCGGACTCGACGTCAACCAGAGTCGTGGATGATCAGATGTGCCTCTCGGTTTCATCTGAGCGGAGGGAAGCAACACTGAGATTTGACTCGAATGCGAACCAATCGTTTATCACACATCGCACTACTTTCTTAGCTTGTACGTACTTCCGGTTTAGTTAAGCTACTCTGCTGCATATTGTACTGCGAGCAGCAATCCTCCAGTAGACAAAATAATCTACAGAAATTGTGCTAGGATGATAGCATTTAACTAGGGCTAATCACAGTCTTTCTCACTATGCGAGTAACACACAATGATACACGATCGTATCTTTAGAACCAATCAGCCCACAATCTATCAGTCCCGAATATTCCCACAACACCAAATATCATCGGCCTAGTGATATGTTTAAATCCCATTCAACGAGCAATCAAATTTGTATTCCAGGCTTGTCATAGTACACATCAATGCGTATTAGTTTTTCATCACAATAAGTATATTATGAAAGCCACCAGAAAGTATTTTTTTTAAAAACAAGACTGGAGAACATATTTACAATTGCAAGAAAGAAAGGCATACAAAAAAGGAGAGAATGAACACAGTTCAGTGGAATTATCACTTGTTCACAGAACTTCGCACAGCACTTTCGAATTTGTCCAATGTGCACTTTACAGCACCACTTCACCGAGAAAGGGAGAACAGACTGTTAAGGAACAGCATAGTGCAGAGAAAGATTTTATGTGTGTAAACTAGTTTGCTATTACTACACTATCTTAAATACCTCTACAATATATACAAACTTGAGAGTTTAAGACATTTAGTTCCCGTGTGCACTCAAATTTGTGACGTCTTAATCATTGGGTAGTAAAAATTGAATATCCGGAACTATAACATTTTGTGGTCTCCGTCGCGGTATGTACGGCCTGCAATTATGTAGGCAGTAAAGTTGGTTAAAAACCTGGACGAAACATGAATGTACAAAAGTCATGTACCATTTGGGCTTGCTTCACACTAGGTGATTTCACGGATTGCACTATTTGTTGTAAAAGCAGCGAAGCCAAGTTGGCGAATTGCAGCACCGAAGTGATATGTAAGACTACGTTAAAGAGTGATTTTCGCATAATTGTACATTGTTGATTAAAAAAAGCTGTTCTGTTTAGTTTAAGTTACCGGAGACAGTTCGTGTACTGCCTCTATCAGTAGCGTGATACCGAACACAGGTTCAGCCAGAAACCCGTTACAAAGGAGTGGGTTGTACAAGAAGACCATTTGGAACAAAGTTTCAACTAGGACATCCATTAAAAAGTAGGTCCAACAGGCGCCTGTATATTCTTTCAAGTATATACACTCGGAACATAACACAAACACGGGTTCTCACATTTCTAGCATGCGTGCCAAGGCACAACAGGATAAGACTCGAGCGACGTATTGTCTACACGACAGATGATCGATTTGTTCGAGTTCACATTGTTTTCAGGAAAACGCATAGTACAACGTAGAGGGGAGAAATCATTGTACGTAGAATCCGTGAGGGGCATTTTTACATGAGAAAGGTATGATTGGATGGGACAGACGAAAGGGAGACCTGAGACGTGTGTAATTTCTGGACAGTGCAGTAAACCGAGTTTGGCTATTGCACCGCAAGACGCTTGTTGCTATGCCAATTAGTAAGCCACATATTAGCCTAGACGATAGAAACATCTGGGGTAACCGAGGTACAAACATACGGTCATATAATTGGAGTGGTTAGCGCTGTTACTAATAAGATCCCCACACTATCAATACAGAGATGGAACGCAACATTTGCGAGGTGGATCACTCCCGTATATTCACGTCAACTGCAAACATGCAGTATACAAGTGGGCAAGTGAATGAAGGAGTTACCATCTATTAATTTACCATTCTATCATTTTAACTTCACTTGTTGTATTTCCAACCTGAACACCACACGAACTGTAGTGATAATATGACGAACTGGGTCAGACTGCAGAAAACCTACATAAGGACAATCGAAGCGGCTAAATTCTATTCCTCCACTCTGAGCTACGCCAGTTTATGTGAGTATAAGGCCGTGGTTGAGTTATCCTTATAGCGCAAATCTTGTTAGTTAGCAGCTCTTACAAGAGTTAACATTAGAAGGCAGCGAGAAAAAACTCAATCAAATAAAAGCCAAACAAGACTATCCAACCACAAATGATGAGAAACTAAGTAAAATGAGTATGCTAAGATTGTAAATTTTTAATGGCATTAAATGAACATTTAGTGTTTAGGAAAGCCACTCACTGCTAGTCAGTGAATGTAACGTCACAATTACCAACTGTGTGTTCCGCGTTCCTATCTAGTATGGTTAAGTGACCCTCTGTGAAATCAAAACTAGGACTGGGTTCCGTTCAAAATCAATTTTAGTGCAAAACAGAACCGTATTTACAAGGAACACGCAAACCTATTGGTCAACACGTTAGCCCATCTTCATTGGTCGATGGCTCGTTTGATCGCATTGAATGACGTATCACCTGTCTTGAGCCCGTAATGTTGATTTTTGATCTAATGATTTGGTTCGGCTTTTTGGTCGTTTCCTGAACCCTGATTGGTTGTGTAATATTGGTCATCGTTCTCGATCGCGCCTACAGACGCACATCACCATTTGAACGTGATATCGCAAGGTGGATATATCCGGCTTTGTCAATTGGCCTGACGTCGCGTCTGTATGTTTACCCCACTTCAACTTTCGGCAGTATTTACACCAGCACACCCAATATTTTTTCCTCATTATTAGCCTCAACATTCAACGTCTCATCGCGGGGCGATAGCGAATCCAATATGGAAGAGTTGCTCGGATCTTCAGTTACTGAATCGTGCAAGAAACATTGCCGGTAGGCGGATCTCTTTTGGCAAAATCATATTCGTAACACATGATGTAAAAGTAGGGAAGATCTCAACTAGCCATAGCCAAAAGTGTTGTCGCTAAAAATGATGACGACGGTACGTTGTTTACTCAGGTATGAATTAATGGACGTCATAAGGTCCAAATTATCAAATCCTCATATTCGGCAATGGCCTTTTCCCTGATCTGAGTAAGGATAATTGGTCGATCAGAACCCCGTGTGCGTGCGTTTTCGTGAGTTTATCGAGCAATCCAAAATCTACTAAACATATTTTCCTGAAAAAGTACACACTCGAATGCAGCAAATGTCCTACGGAGCTTACTGTGGTGGATTGTCAAACAGCAGGTGCGAGTATATCAACTTTCGGCGGAATACTTTAACGCAGGGGGAGGTGCGTTCAAAAACCCACAACGAGCGGATCGAGGACGGCGTGGGCGACCGGATGAATAATCGCTCGACTGAATAGGACCAACGGACGAGAAATGGCAGGTAAAATAGGATAGATGACCAAATCTGAGGAGCGACTATTTTAACACTCGCAGGAATATCTCGATACGGTCGGGGAGCACGGTCAAAACTCAAAGTGGATAGACGGAGGACGACACGAGCGAGCCATAGCTCAACGAAATCGCACCAACGGAAAAGGAATGGCAGGCGGGGAAAACCCCCGATAAAAGGCGCTAATCGCATACATAAACCGGACGGAAGTGCACACGACGTGTGAGCGGAAACCGGGGGGTGTTGTGGATTTGAATTTTGATTCAAAATCGCGAGCGCGCGCGTAGCATGTGAACTGGCGTGTTGGACAATAAAAATTGTGCTTTATTGGACGCCTTTTCGCTACATTATCACTGTCAAAGGATATTTCTCTCCCCAGTCGTTTGATTTATACATTTACGGCATTTCGAATCCGCTTTTACGCAAGATGGGATACTTGATCTGGTTCGTGACCTCAGGGAAGTAAACACTTTGAGGCAAATAAAATTATCAGTTAATTAGGGCTACTCCGTAAACTTGTAATTCAACTAAGAATGTAGAAGGAAAGTAGATAATTACGCCAAAACACTGTTACGAAAAGAAAACGCAAATAATAGAACAACAATGGGAAATACACTCTCCCTAACATATGCCCAAATTATCCCTCCATTTTTCCTCAACATACATTTGGAGCTGGTTTATTTCTTGATTTTAAAAAAATCTAATCATTGATTTAACAGTCGAGGGGATAACCGACGTGACTAAGAACCCGAATAAACAGTGCTCTTAATAGTTGCAAAACTCATACGGGAAATGAACATTACAAAACAATGATCAACATCCTTGAAAGTAGTAGTCAACGTACTACACATTCAGTCATTCAACAAGCGCTGATAAGATTAACTAAATACAGGATGTGCGAAATCAACAAAAGAAACAACAGAGGATACATTTCTTTCTCCAGCGGAGACAAAAGTGCCATCGATTTCGAAAGTTCTTCACATTTGGCCATAAGGGAATAAGTACTCTGAAGAAAAAACAGATCAGAACAGATTGTTAAACAGATTTAGCTTGTGGTAGGGAGAATTAAAAATAAACAAGTGAAAATCATGACTAATGATGCATTGAATAAAAAGTATGAAATTGACTAGTAAGTTTGAGCTCAGCAATGAAAAACAATCAATAACCGTGAGTAAAAATTCTACAAGTGAAATCTGTCTTTTTTACTCACACAGCTGGAGAGGATTTGTGGCGAAAATCCCCTCTGCAAGGGCAAACGTTGCGATGGCGCAGCAACACTCCCAAATATATCATTGCTACAGGCGAGTATTCTCAGAAGCGCTTTTCACGTTAATGTTACTCAACGGTCGTTTCTCCTGAGGATAAGACCAAATCACTCAGAAGTTCAAGCGTAACTGACGCAGACGTAACACCAAGTGAATGGGTCAGTAACCAATCGATGAGATCATCAGTGATGTCCGGGCAGTTCAGGTTGAGAGGAATAGAAGGAAGGAAGCTCATCATTCGCGATTGTCCGTACTCGGAATTTTACCTCAGGCCTGCCAGCATACAATGCGACCGTTTGAACTCAGGACAGAGCTAAGACATTGCAACAGATTAGACAAGAAGTGGGAGAGACTTAGCTGGAATGACCAGCCCATATAGGTCGTTAACGTGTATCCACCATTAGCCTGTCTGCCATGCTCCTTGTTCACAAGCTTGTCGAAATGACCTGGGTCAGGAGTGCAGTTTTGACCTCTGAAAACTGATAAACCGGTAAGGCAGGATCAAGCCTGATGAGAAAGGCTATATAAATAGCCATAGTATTGGGGTTACGAAATGAAAGGCCGGTCGTTACGGAGAATAAGAGAGTGGACTTTCAACATAGTGCTCCCCCAAGAAAAATCGCTCCCGGTCAAAAAACACTTTTATCAGATGCGAAAACCTCTCGCATTAAATATTTCTATTGAAGAAAGAAACCTCACAGAACTATACCTGAAAAACGTTTTTAGGATAAAAATGGGCCAACTCGAGGCAAATAATGTGGCAGACTTCGTAAAACAAATTAAATTCTACAAGAGCGTCCGTAAGCAACTTTCACAAAGCGCTCTGTCTACGCAACATTCTATTTACACATATAACGCGGGCACTTAGCTCAAGGCATGTTGGACTGATCCAAAAAATGAGCGTGATTCAACACCCTTATTAACTGTCTCAATAGTGCATTGATCTCGATCGATTTGGTGTCTGCTCGTGTAGAGGTGTTTGTTTACAGATTGGGTTTGTGGAATCCATCGACCGCCTACGAAATGACCATCGGGATGTGTCCACACCGCTATTCAGTGACGACCCACAGTAGTTAAAAGTGAGGCGCTTAAATTCGCATTGACTAAGTCACACCGCACAACACGACCTCACAAGCGGTGACGTTTTTTCTCCAACGTCAAGGCCAACGGCAGCCCGACCACATTACTCAGGGATGGAGCCGAAGACTGACATTGATGGTGATAATGATGATGAGTAACTCAGTGACTGGTATAAATGTCTACCAGGCTGGTTGAACAATACACAGCACAGAGACCATTAAACCTTAGCTATACCAGAGAATGAGTGTTGTGACCGCAAAAGACCCTTGGCCTGAGAATTAGTTTATTGCGCAGACTCCCGTACAGATCATGTCAAAAATTAAATCACAAACGCGCAC
>JTDE01009790.1:3847-16217 GCA_014338405.1 Paragonimus skrjabini miyazakii | reverse complement strand
TAACCAGTAACAGATAAGATCAAAGATGAGCAGAGAGTGGTCACTGTGTCCAAGTGGCGGCTTGATGATCACTCTGTCTACCAGGTGGCTCTCGTTATTAATGACCAAGTCGAGCAAAGAGGGAATCTGACCTGGACGATGCCGCGTCGGGGCGTTGACATGCTGTGTCCACGCTCTCCGGCGTACCAGCGTCCATAAGGAGGTCAAGGATCCGCTTTCATATTCCTGGTGAGAAACTGATATCTAGTTTATCTTCGGAGCATTGAAGTCGCCCATAATAGGCAGACGAGTAAAGTGTTGTGGTCCTAAGAAGTTGTCTAGGTTCAAAAGAAGAGTGTCATCGTCGTAGATGTCGGATGAGGGAGGGCGGTAAATGACCCCCACTGGTAGTGAGTCTGGGCCACGCAAAGCCAATCGGAACCACAGAGCAGCATATTTATTAGAGTGTTGGGAGATGCGGTGAAGGAAAACCGCAGAACCTCCTATTCTCCCTCGGGCAGAGTCAGCTCGGTAAACTGAATACCCAAGAACATTCAGTTCACCGTCACTGATGTCACCTGTAAGCCAGGTCTCCGTGAAAGCAAATATGTGCGGTTGTGTATCATGAATTAGCCATCTGATTTCCGGTAATTTATTAAACAAACTCAGGCAGTTCGTGTACATACACTTGAGAGCTATTTCTTTACATGACTTGGCTAGAAAAGAGATAGGAGAGTGCGAGGAAAAACTTTGGAAAGAAGACCTAGAATTGAAGATGGAGGTAGTAGGGTTGGATTCGGTCTGAGCTGCCGAGTGACTCTTTTGGCCCTCTTGTGAGGCAGCCGACGCGACGTCACCGCTTGTGCGTAGGTCAACGTTCCTACAGGACGCCTGGCCAGCATTCTTGGTGTCGCTGCTTGCGACCTCTGCACCCCTGCTAAATCCCCCCTTTTCGGAGGGTGTTTGGGATTTTTCACCCATGGATAATTTAACCTTTTTGCCTTTTGAATGCATGGCTTAAAGAGGGGCAGTGTGCGCTGTTTAATAGGGTCACCGATAGAAATACCCTGTGGGACGGACAAACAAAATGTTTTATTTTGAGTCACGTGCGGCGGCCCAAGCAGGCCCCTATCGTACCGAATCCTAGGAATGAAGAATTTTCTGCGGGGCTTATCGGTGGTTTTCGGTTTAGGTAACTCGAGAGACGGCCTGAGTACAATGTCTTCAACAGTGGTGCCCATGCTTGAAGTGTCAGTCGTTGGGGTGGCGACTACGGAGAGGGCATCCCTGCGCTCTTTCACTGGCACAGTGGTCGGAGTGGGTACTAATGGGGCAGAAACTACGACTTTAGTCTCAAGCTGTAGTTTCTGGCCTGCCATGATGAGCGACTTGGTTTTACTGCGCTGTTCACGTCTCGCTCTCTCTTGCTGAGAGCGATCAAAAGACACGCTTTTCAAGTGGGCGTTGGCGGATTTCAAAGCCGCCGTTTTTCCCACTACATTCTCAGGATTAAGTATGGCTGGCAAGGTAACCAAGAGGCCCAATGACCTTTTGGTTGTTTTAGCGCGTAGCCTGCTCGCCAGTACAAGATTGGCAACGTCTGGGGGGAATGATGATGTTTGGACTAACTTAGCATGCTCGGTTGGAGAGGACGTTGAGGAGAATCGACCCCATAAAACAATTCTCCTGCCTGAGAGCCCTCTCTTTCATATTGGCTGCTGCCTCCTCTATCTGCGCAGTTGATAGGGAAACTGCCTTCTTGATGGCTGCAACCCCAGAGAGAGCGACCGCTATGCACTCATTTAAAGACTGAAGTTCCAACTTCATTTCTGACAAGGTCTGTTGGTACTCCTTCAGCCTAATCTCCATGAAAGAAATGGAAGGGTAAACTGTGCCAAACAGAGTCTCGCATTTACAGCCGCAGGATTTCTGCGTTGCATCACTTTTCGTAGAGCGCACGTGGACAGTCAGCGACAAACGACACCTTGACTGTCATCGAATCTGCAGTTCATGCATATAAAGTTCAGAGCTAAGGAAGAAAGATGTTTGTACTGGCGTTCATATAGGCCAGTGCACGTGAAGTGATACCACCTTTGACACTGGTAACACTGCATGCCGTTTTGTACGGACATTTTGCACCCGTAACGGCCGCAAAGACTCACCGCCTCAGCGAGTGTTTGTTGAGTCCCAGTACTACTGGATCTGACTCGGGTCATTGTCATAGGCAACAAGTACAATACGATATAGAACGGATACAGAAACAATTTAACTAAAAAATTTTCATTAATATGTTATTCAGCAACGAATAACAGTAAACGTATGCAGTTGTTTGATGCTCAGGACACCAATAAGACACAATTTGAGTAGACAACAGCAAGAGAATTCAAATCAAATTTCGAGGTACCCGCCGAAAAGACAGTCTCGCGTTATTCTGAACTTCTGAAATTAACCTTATTAACCGCGTTAGGCGGGCACCACCACTACCCACCTAGTGTTGAGTGTATCTTGCTTCATTTTCTTTTCTCATCTACCTCGGCGTATATCTTACATACATGTTGAAACGGTCTGCGTGTGGTTTGTGTTATAACCTAGGTCGCGCAAGAGACCACGTCCTTCAATGTTTCGGTTGTAACGCTCGGTTCCACACTTCTTGCCTCGGCGTCTCTTTGGAGTCGTACCGAGTTCTGAGTGCGGCCAATCTAGACTGTATCCAACTTAATTGCGATAAATGTAGATCACCTGGGCGGCTGTTTAGTAGATTATTGGGCGCTACCAATAATTCGGTTATCACTGTCAGTGCAGCCACCGCGTCCGACAACGGCGTTCCTGACTATCGCTTGCACCTCCCAACACAAACAGTATAAATCACACCTAAGTGTAAGGCAAGCAAGTTGAAAGAAGTGCCTGCGTTAGTTGGAGTGGGTGCTGAGTCGCCAGTTTCAATTATCAGTTACTCGCCTATACAAGCCGTATGGAGCTTATCCACCAATAGGGGTCGTTTGCCCGGTACATCGTTTTCAATGCCTGTAAACTAAGTTTTTGGGAATAAAGATAAAAATATGCACCGTGGGGTCCGCGCGCTCTTTTCGAAATGCTTCTATGAATAGATCTCAACTCAGAGGCAATAACACAAGGTCGAATACATTCCTCCCGTTTGCGATAGAGTCTACAGCCGTATATACAGATAAGTCCTCTAAACCACCAACTGCAGCTACATTGCTGACGCCCTTTGAATAACAAAGTTCTCGACTGGCTAAGATGAAAGTGAATAATGAATTGCTTGATACGAGGCTGGCCCACCCGGAGAACAAGTACGAGGCAGCTGTCGGCAGAAGAAGGGACATCTTAATATATGGTATCCCCGAACCGTAATTAAGAGACAGCAAACAACGAGCATTTGTGCTGGGACACCATCTGTCAACTATATTTCGTATTGGGGGTTATCAAGAGATATCGAAATAGATAGGGTGTTACGAATGGGAAAATGGAACCAGGTGACCAACGTATCAGGGGACACAAGACCGATAGTTTTGGAACTCGTACACCCTTTCCATCGAGATCAGCTGCTCGTGAGGTCACTGGACATAAAGACTAAGTCGAACGACAAACTTGAAATCGTCCCAGACGCACTAAATATTGCTTCTCCGGAAGACGGCCGTTCCCTGCACAAGCCAAGGCAAGAGACACCGATTTTTAAATCCAGTTGGTTCTTTCTCCTATTACGAAAGAGTCCTGCGCGAGTATACAGATTTCTCCCGCGTATCTTAGGGTCCCAATACAGCATCACAAACGTGCAATCCGTCGCCGGCAAAAATGAAATCCTCCTTCGGGTATAGTTCCTGAGGGTTGCCGACCCCAATATAAATGACTTGTGTGAAAGCCTACTATACAAACGCCTGCAACATAAACAACAAATGGGGGTGAATTACTCGCCGTAGCTGGTGGTGACGACGTGATTGTCATCAAAGAATCTTGGCTCAAAATGGATACGCAGTACGAGGGGCTGTATCCGGAAGGATGTAGGAATTACAGACAAGATAGACCGGACGAGATGCAGGGAAGAGGTGTCTTACTGTTAATTGCCGAACGATATGTGCAGCTGTAGGACTCCTCTCTCAGTACACCGAACATTCAATTAATAGAAAGTGTGGTGAAGTCGAGCACACAGATCATCTCAGTCGTATGTGTCTACCGCAGTCCCATGTCGCAAGCCATTGAGGATGCGAAGCTTATATATTTTTTGAGGAACATAACTGTTAAACCACACCCCTGTTAATTCTTAGAGACTTCAACGCTGCTGGCATTTACTAGGAGGAGGAATCAGCCTCTGCAGGAAGATTTGGAGCAGACCTGTTGGAATTCTTCCATGGCAGCATTTTGAGTCAGCATGTAAGATGTTACTCACGTTTTAGCATAGGGCAGGTCCCCTCACTGCTTTACCTAGTGATAAGCAGACACAAAAACCAAGTTACTTCACTTGGGATGTGCGTTCCTCTTGAGAAAAGTGACCATGTGACTATCCCTTTTGAGTTCTGCATCAGATGGCAGTCGATACCTTTCAAATTAACACGCAACTTCGGAAGAGTTAAAATTGACAGATTGATCTTGGATGCAAAGTATCTGGAGTGGAGTTTTCCCTCAGGCACGGTAGACGAGGTTTGGGAGCTCATTAAACGAAATCTACAAATTATCACAGAAAAACAAGCCCCGATGATCAGACATCGCCCACATGGTAAACCCCGTTGTTGGGCAGCTGAGATAGACAAGGCACATAGGAGGGAAAAAAGACTTGGCTAACTTTTTAAGAAAAAAACTGGCCATAGGATATTTTTGCTCTATCTTTGTGAGAGGGACCGCGCGATCGAACTTCAGAATAACGCAAAAGCCGCCTACGAATTAGCACTTGCTCGAGGTGCCAAAATCAGCCCAAAGCGATATTATGTATATGTCTAAGCTAAGCCAGTGATGCGCAAGGAGATAGGTAGCATGAAGTTTGCTGATGGCAACCTACTTACCGGTGCTCATAAGAAAGCGGAACATCTGGCGTTGCACTTCGCAGGTGTGCACCGTAAGAATAGTCAGCAAAATCCTACCCTAGACATACCTTCTTTGCCGATCGCAGAAATGACTCACGGAGACATCATACCTCACGCGATGGTGAACATACTGCGGCAGTTGAACACTCATAAGGCCCCGGGACCAGATGATATTCAAGAAGCTATCATCCGTCCGCTGGCCAGCGTATTTCCGTTCCAGTAACCAACCTGCTTAACAAATCTATCGACGAAAGTGGAGTGGTCCAGGATTGGCGTGAAGCAAGTGTCATAGCTCTGCACAAGGGCGGAAGCAAAGAGGCAACTGGTGATTATCGACCAATGAGTCTCACTTGCATTCCACTGAAAGTGCGCAAAACTGCTATTAGAAACAAAATTGGCAAGCACCTAACCGAGAACAAGCTGTTGGATGCGAACCAACATGGAATCGTTAAGAAATGGGCTTGTCTCTTCAACCTGTTACGTTTTCTGGATGAAATAACACAACGCTTGGATAGTGGCGAACCTGTGGAAGTATATTATCTGGACTTCAGCGAGGCCTTTGATTCGGTATATCATCGATTGCTACTGCTGAAACCACAGCATTACCGGACAGCATCGATTATTATTCGATGGATTTGCTCTGTGATAGGGCGTTCAAGGTCACTGTCGGTGAATCCAGATCATAGGTATACCATGTATTCAACGGAGTGTCACAAGGGTCAGTACAGGGACCTCTACTGTTTCTTGTTAACGTAAACGACCTGACTATATCCATATGATCCCCGCATTACATTTGCTGACGGTTTGAAAATTGTCGGAAATCCATGTTTGAATATTGTCCAATCTGGCTTAGTAAAGCTTTCCGACTGGTCAGCAAAATTGGATTTACCCCCAACCCATAACAGATCTACTCAAAGACGCTTTCTTAATTCGGGCAATCCAAGCACGCTGGAGAAAGTCACTGAAGCTAGAGACCTTGAGATTCTAATCCAGAGTGACTTCAAACCAACGGCGCAGTGCGCCTTAGCGGCGAAGAAAACAAGAGGCTCGGCTTTCCAACTCATGAGAACCATCTCATTCAGAGAGCCGGAGGTACTGATTCCGCTGTACAAAACGTCTGTTAGGCCTCATTTGGAGTATCGTATCCAGGCCCGGAAACCAAGCCTACAAAAAGACAAGCAGCGCCTTGAAAATGTTCAGAGGCTAGCTACTGAGTTGATGCGGGGCATTAAGCCCTTAGATTATACTGGCAGGTTAAAAACTCCTAAAGTATTTCCCCTTGAACGAAGAAGGCTTTGTGAAGACTTGATAGAAGCTTTCAAGATCCTAGTAAGTCATACTGATGTACCAGCAAGTACGTTTCTTCAGCCGATGAAGATGCCCCAACTGAGAGGGCACCATATGACGATCCACAAACCTAGAACAGACAGGGGTGTCCGTGCTTCATTCTTCTCTCACAGAATGATGAACGCGTAAAACAAGCTCCCCCCGTAAATTCTCGAAGCTTCAGCGGTCAAAATGTTGAAGTGTAGGCTTGGCCAAGTCCGGAACCGAATATTTCCTGACCTAATGTATACTTGGTGTGTGTCACAACTCTGTATATATGCCGTGTGTACACAACTATGTTGTATGTAGGTTCATCTAGACGTAAACAGATATTTATATACAGCTACATGTATATGCAGATGTTACTTTTTCCAAGTGTGTAATAATGTTCAGACCTTCCGTGCTATTTCGTTGTACACAACTACTTCAGTGCATAGCTCGAAAGGAGGGCATGCAACTCAGCCATCACTCGTGCGGATACTCCAGAGGTAGACTGTCGTGGGTATCACTCCCGGTCATTAACAGCTAGAACATTACACTACATGCTCACATTTTCACTCTGGAATCCGAACCCTTCTACTCTTCATCCTAGCAACACTGCAGTTTTACTGATGAATAGTAGGGGATTTTGATTTTCATATAGATTGAACATCACCCACAACTGATCGCAGCTGTCGCATTCCCATGGACTTTTCAGTCGGCCCCTTTCGAAAAGAAGCACTAGACTCGAGTTTCGCTCTCATTAGAGTTAGTGGTTCAAGTCCCGGCAGTGGCGATGATATGCACTACTGACGAGCTCTAATGAGAGCAAAACTCGAGTCTAGTGCTTCTCTTCGAAAGGGACCGACTGGAAGGTTGATGGGAATGCGACAGCCGCGAGCAACTGTGGGTGATGTTCCATTTTTACTGCAGTTTTAGTTTTGAATTGGATATTGTCATCCATAGGACGCTTTCATTTTCTTTATTTATCTATTTATTTATTTATTTATTTATTTGATTCTTCGATTTTTTCTAACTTTTTTTGACAGCTCATGACGGCCCTTCGATTTGACTGACTGGTAGATGCAGACAACATGACAAAATGGCACTGACAAAAATGTCGCTACCACTAGTACTCAACCATATTTTATATATAGTCTCCGCCAACTTAAAAAGAACAAAGGCCGTAACTAACAGGTTGCAAAAAGAGAACTTGATCCGGAATAGAGAGGTAATGACGTTAAAACTGTTCGGAAGAAATTATTATTACTTTTCCTGCAATACATAAATAAACAAATAGTACAACGAGCACATGCCTCTATTCCGAAGGCTACAAAATTGGTCCTACCTTGTGAGGCAGTGGGAGATGGGAGCTGTAGGGTTCTACTCCTTCCCCCTTATTGCCCAGAAATATGCGTCAAACTGTCTCAGTATTAGCGTGTTCATATATTGACATTGATAAATCGAGGGTTTCGAATAGATAGAGCTGTACCTAAACATGTCATTCGTTCTTAACTTATCTTTTTTTGTTCAAAACGACAGTAAGCTGTCATGCGAGCGTGCAGTCTGCAAACCCTCTTTTCAGTGTGCAGGACGGTCATTATTGTCTCTCTTAGCGTATCACAGAACTGTCGTAGTTACATATATGTGTAACATATGTGGCTAAGGTACCACATGCATATCATTCGTTGTTTCAAAGCCAGTGTGTACGGATGTGTACGTATGTGTGATCATCTCAGTACGGTTGTCTCCATTTTATTAACGAACATGCACGCAAGTTGTTTTATGGTCCTTTAATTCTTTTTCCTTGTCTTCACGTACAAGCCCGCCACTGGTTTTGTAGGTTACAGGTCTCAGGCAGACGAAGCTTGATAAAGAATCCTCACAATCGAAACGCGGGAAGCTGTTGCCTACCAGCGCAAGAAACTGGACTACCAGGCTGTTGGCCGCCACGTCCTGTGAACTGAACTGAGCCGAACTGAAATATACGCTTTATCCCGCTTGTGTAAGTTCAAATTCAATTTGCACAGGATGAAATGGCTGTTGTCATTCGAACGTCCAGAATATTTGCACCGGAATGCCAGAGAACAGCACCCAGAGTTGCGACTGTCTCACTTGAGGAGGGATTCACGGATATTTCAAGTTCCGTTTTTCGATTACAAGGCCTGTTTTGATTATCGAGTAATATTTGTGGGCAAGAAGAATGATGAAGAGAAAAACGAAGGGAAAATAATTGCATACCACAATGACAGACTAAACGCATGATATTTGGTACAAGCTTTTTTCACACTACAAGGGACCTCAATCATGGTAGACAAGACCAACAAGTAGTGGTATACTCAATGGAGGAGGCACCAGCGGACCCTCTAGTTTCAACTCTATCTCCTCCTGAACAGGGTCACCAGTATAGCGCATTTTCTTTATGTATGCTGCCACAAACGTATTTGATCATCATCTTACCCCAACGGTGCAGGCATCCTACCAACTAAAGAGGCCTTTTCTTAACAGCAAGTATCTCTACCAGCCCGCTACCCCATAACAAAAACGTATAAAAAAGAAAAAAAGGAACTGGTCACATGCAGCTCACACTTTTATAAAACGGACCTCCATAGGCCTGATTCTATCTCTAGCACAAATCAAGATCCACCAATCACAACCAATTTTACTCTGCACCTCTTTTTTGTTTTCACATCGGCACCTCGTTGGGGTTTTATCTATTGATGCTGTGTATAGCGTTTTTGTGATTGAATGAATTGTTTTTGGATCACGTTGGTTCGACCTCTCTGTTACACTATTAGACAGCCTGAGAATCAGGAGTGAGGTGGAGTGTAGCGAACGAGAAAAGAACTGCTTCAACCTCACAACCCTTGAATAGGCAGCGGTGTGGGACTGAATGCAGGTTGCTCCGGTTGCCACCTGTGCTATCATCGCCCCTGGTGTGCAGGCGACGATGATTAAACGCTTTATCAGTTTGGTCTCTGAACGGCGATTATCAATTTGTGCCGAGCAGGCATCCCAACCATATGAAAACGCCGCGGTATATGAGACCAGAAAGGGGTGAAGTGTGCATGAAGGTGAAAGGTTCACATGTTGATAGGTTACCATTTGAGAAGTGTATCAATACCAACGCCCAGCAAACACTGGGGTAATGCCATCCGACCAGTCTCCACTCTCAACCTGAAAATCTATGCTCCCTACTCCATACATTACAATGGAAGGCTTGACCATACACGCCTGTGTTACATTACCTACGTCATGTGAATATACCTACAAGGTCACTCTGTCACAGACGTAATCTGGAACACTGACTGCAAGATACAAACGAGCGCTTAAGCTGCCACATTACTGTATGCTACCACCACCTGCCAGGTCTTGTCCGCTATGCTAAAGAAGATCTGGATATCTCCCCTGCCACACTTTACCCAGCCCCATTTTGAAGGAGGTCACATTACTGCTATGAACTACCTCATCTTGTTCCACTCATTCACTATCCGGTTGCTAAAGACGCTTGCTCGTACGTCCAAACGAGCCCTGCTTTTCTTCAGTCGGAGACTGTGACCTCTGGTGATGGCTTCCTGGCACATTTGTGCAAACAAGTCTGTGGACTTTACGCCACCTATGCCTTTCAGTATTCTGAAGGTTTCGATAAGATCACTTCTCACCCTCCTCCCTTCCATGGAGTAAAATCCGAGCTCCTTTAATCGGTCATGATAAGGTTTACTCTTAAATCCTATAATCATTCGAGTTGCTAGTTGTTGCACTCTCTCAATGCGCTGGATATCTTTACGTAAGTAGGGAGCTCACGCCTAAACGCAGTACTCCGGATGAGGCCGTACAATGGTTTTGTATAGCTGCAGAAATACTTCTGGTTGGTTGTTAGACAAAACTCGCTTAAGTTTAAACAGCTCATGGCGAGCTTTGCGTGCAGCTGCTGCACATTGGGCTGAGGGCCTGAAGTCGTTTTTGATCAGTGCTCCCAGGTCTCAAGTCTTTTCTACGCATTCAATGGTTAAATGACCCTGGGGACCAGGCACTCCAAGGGGTTCAGAGCTTCCAGTTACCATGTGACGCTTGGTGGCAGTCAGTGATAGGTCACCTTCAGATACTGCGTTAATGCGGCACGATCTGTAGACTCTGCTTTCTCACATCTTCTGCGAATAAGGAGCACGGGTTGCTAAGCCCACTCTCTAGATCATTTACGAACAGTAGGAACAGGGGAGGACCCAAAGCGGATCCTTTAGGGACACCACTATGGGCTGTGCCCATCTCAGAGAATCCGCTTCCAACCTTCACTTCAAAAGCCTTGTTACGTAAGAAATTTTTACCAAGTTAATCACTAGGTTGAAGCTACCAATTCACTTCATTTTATTGAGATAACGGTGATTTTCTGAATCGAATACTTTACCAAAATCCAAGTAGCGAAGCTCGATTTTCCGGCCTTTGTCTAATCGTCTCGTGACCACATCCATGAAATACAAATGTTGGATAGACATGATTTTCTTTTCTGGAAACCGTGTTGTGCAGCGCTAAGAAGGCCGTTTTCAAAATTTGTCTTTAATTAGCCGTCTCAGGCATTTTCGAACTAGTCTCGTCGGGTTCACTGGTATGTAATTATTTTGTTTGTCTTGCGAGCCTCCCTTATGAATAACGACCACCGTGGCTACGGGCCACTCATCTAGGATTTTGCCCTCTCTTAAGGAAGTCATAAACACCTTCCATAGTGGACGCTGAAGAATTCCCGTTAATGGCTTGACAAGGCCCGGATGGATGCCATCAACTCCTGCGGACTTTAAGGGCTTAAAAGAGCCTAGAACCTTCCCAACCTCTTCCTCAGTGAGAAGTATATTGTTCATTACGCTGTGAGGCTTGGACTCAACCAACGTTGGCAGACTCTTGCCCTCGTCCCTCCTGTGAACACCCTGGAAAAATTCACGAAGGAGGTTGGCTTCCTCTATTTCATCTGTGGCTGGTTTACCCTCTTTTGTCGACCGGGCTTCTGCTTCTTTCCTGCAGATTCCCTTGGATTGAACATATGAGTAAAAATGCTTCGGTGCTGCTTTTACCTTGAGCGGTATTTTACCAGGCGTTGGGCCTTGCAGGCCGCATTTCTAAAAGCTTTATAGTTAAGCCGGTTACGATGGATTTCATTTTTTTTTATATTCCTTCCAACATTTGTTCCTCTTGAAAAGCGCTCTACGCGCCGATTGTCAAAACTAGCGTGGACGATTTCGGGCACTTCTTGGTACTAGAGGTGCAAACTGTTTCATGAGTACTGTAAGTCTTTCTTTGATGATTTTCCACATATCTTCGAGAGAAGCGTTTTCCCCTCAGGAGCCCTGGACATGCTCCGTGTCGCTTCCGAAAGCCATGCGATATCCATTGGACCTAAATTGCGAACAAAGTTTTCCAGAGCAGACCTTTTTGTCGCGCGGATTTCGAAGCTCAGAACACAGTGATCATTTATTCCAAGCGGGGCCTCACTTTCCAAGTTTACAATACTCTGCTCATATCGAGTAACTACTAGATCCGACACGGATGGTGCATACCCGTGCCGGAACCGAGTGGGGACCTGAACATGTTGACTTAACGATTCAGAGTGCAACCAGTCCAGGAATATTCCTTCGAGAATACCCGTCCTGGCAGTTTCATGGTCCCTAGAGATGTTCAGGAGGTTGAAGTCTCCAGCTACCACTAAATTCGTTGAACCACTAGCTCGAGCGTTTGAGACATTTAACAGAAGTTTATTTTCGTCATTTCTAGCGAGTGGCCCCCTGTAGGCGCTGAAAATAAACAGTCTTCTGTTATCCTCCTGAATGTAGCAGAAAATTGCCTGTACGTTCGGGGTGTTTAATGAGAAGAAGGCATCCCACTGCCTGTACTGATTGCTTGCCAACAGCATGACCCGTCCACCCGCGCGCCCATCCATGCGGTCCTGCCTGTAGGCGGAAAAGTCCTCTGGAGGACAGTTCTCCAAAGTCACTTCCGGTTTTAGCCATGATTCAGCCATAGTTATGACATGGAAACCCTTACTACGTTCCTTAAGCTCCTCT
>JTDE01009780.1:0-21756 GCA_014338405.1 Paragonimus skrjabini miyazakii | reverse complement strand
CTGTGTATCTCGTAATAATTACATTTGTGTAAATTCTGCAAGCTTTCACGAGCCAAGAGGTCCAGTAAAGACCACCGGTTTGCAAGAAAGATACTGCAGGTACTAACCCATGTAAACGTCAGTTTGTGCTGCTGTTGATTCGATCATTAGCATTAGGTACCCGTGTTTAAAGCATATTTACTTCAAACTGGTTAACAAAAAGTGTTCTGTGATTTTTCAGACGTCAGGTGAACAAAATATGTCGATAGTTCTATCTGAGTTTGTACAATTTATGTAAAGATATATTGGAAGGTACCAGGAACAATTCGCCATGAAATGATGAAAGAAATGTAGCAAGTTGAGCTTCATATGAAGGAAAGCAGCATGAATTTCCCATCCACCTATAGAAAGATTAACCTGTTGAAAACTACATTTAAGTTATTGCTTTCATGTTATTCTCTTCTCGCTTTCACGCGTTTATCCCACGGCGCAGGTTGATTTTCTTTTTGTGGGGTCCTAAGTAGGACTTGCTTCAAGTTTCTAACTGCTTAAAATAATCTGGAGCATCCTTGTCGGCAGTAAGACGCCAATAAACAATTTTTGTACACTGTTGCTTTGAAACTGGTGGGCGTCGACAGTCAGCGGAAAACCCACCTGAACATTATAATCCGGTGATAGTGACATTAAATTTGTGCTTCAATAACGCCCCTTTTTGGAAATGTTGAGGCTTTCAGGATCCAATTTGGGCGTAGGCATACCATAGCAGTCAAAACAGAGTATATTGCTGTTGTACAATCTGTGACAATCTCATAGTCATTCTCATTTTCGAATTCATTTATGGAAATGCTCTAAAGTATCTCATTTCATTTTCAAAACCACCACAAAGATCGACATTTACGTGATAGGTATTTTATCACACACCATAATGGTGCGACAAAACCATATGACAACCGCAAGGTTACATGTTTGACGATGAACCACTTTTTGACACAGAACAATTCGTTTGTGTAAACTGAAATCTTATCGTGGTAGTTACAATCTTATGAAACAACAGAAAAGCTATTGTAATAAAACTTGGTTGCTTTGATGACAATGTTATCGCTACAATACCGATATTCACATTAAAAGAGTAAATTTTTACCGCTCACCTCAGTTATATAAAGGTGCATTTGTGTCACTGAGAACATACATGTTCACCTTGTCTCAAGACGTCCAATTTTAGCATCATGGTGTACTAAAACATTTGGTGTCAACCGTAATAAACTCACTCTACCGGATAGTTAGTCAATTGGTTAGTCATAGCTGAAGAGTTGCGGTTAGTTGGGATTGTTGTAAACATTTCATATAATGTACGGCATACCAATAACTTTACGTACATGACTAACATTTTTGACAACAAATCACATGAATGAAATGAAATTCAAATGATCTGCTATAAATGTCTACTTAAGTAACTAAACTATACCAGTGTGCAAAAGAAAATCATCCATAAAACGAGCATCACTAGCCGGGCATGTGGACTAAACAGAAAACGGTTGTGAATGCAAAGACAGAGCATATACGAGTTTAGAGCAGACGTTGTATGTATGCGATTCGCAGTTTCCGAGTGCATTCTTTAGTCATTGAATTTCACCTCGGTTGCACTCTTAGTTAATCATTGAGCCTGAAAACGCTGTTCTGTTTTTCAGTATTTCGCATATTGTTCGACTTGAACCTACGAGAGGATCTAGGGATCACTGGGATACAGAACACTATAGGTTCGGGAAACGCATATTCTGAGTTAAACAACGTAATCTGTGGAAAGGTGAGCTACTGTAAATCATAGTTGATGTCTGTTTGCAAGTTCCTCCTATCTATTACGTATCTAATTTTCTCTAAATTGTTACACATTCACGCGTCTATGCCTCATGGCTAAACAGATGAACTTCTACTGAGAAAAATACGGTGTATAGCATAACACATACGAGGTGAATAATAACAAGGAAATACAGAAATATATGTTGCAAAACAAAGGAATAGCGGTGCCATGAACATTAGCGTATTTTCTTTAAAAACCGAGATATACATGATTCAATCAACTGGGTGAATTGAACTTACAGAATGGCAGGTGGGGGCATTTTTGACGTACCAACACATTAATACACTTCGTTTGGGTCGCAGTATGATTGTTAGCTGAAAGAGTACAAAATCAATGCAATGCAGCACAACCTGATTTTTCCACCGTGTATACAAAACAATTTTGGTAATTGGGAAACACCAGACTGCGCTTTGGGTGAAATGGAGGAATAATTCCAGCTTAACGGCTTCTCCTTTTGAGAATGAGCTTAAATTTAACTTTAAGGTTTAAAACAGGCACGATTCATCCGTAAAAAAGTGGTTAAAACAAAATATGTTGAGTTCTGTGCACTTATAATAGCTAATGGCAACTAGACTATCCATTTGATGGAACCATATGAAACATGGCAATTGATACAACGCGGAATATTGAAGTATGGTCTCATTACAGTTCTATATACCAACTGATATTGTGCATGCATTTTTCATTTTCAAAGTTATACAACATGGAATATAGAACATAAGATTCATCTACGTGTTGTATCACTGTACTTAGATAAACATGAGCTATTTCCGAATTGTTGCGATCCAACAAAATATATCAAAATCTCAGGGTTATTGATTTCAGCTGGCGAAGGAGAAACTGCGCCTCACAAACTGTTACTTGGATAGATACCACTTCGCTGTCGATTTGCAAATGGTAACAGCCCTGATTCAAACAAACATATCGGGTGATCGTGTACCTTATCTGGAAGCAACAAACTCGCCGGACGTAAAAGCGCTGCTCGTGCAAATCGAACTTCGGAAACAACTCAACTCACAGGTATCAGCTGTGGTACTATTTTCAGAAGAAACTCAATTACGTGAGTGAGATTATTTCTGGTGATTGCATTAACAGTGTGTGTTCATGATTATTGGAATATGAAAATATATTTTACTGTTTCACTAGGCCCAAGTGTACAATACATGGGTTCAACATGAATAACTAATGAGTCGCCATCACATTTTACTAGGTATGGTTTAGCCTCAATCCCCTCCCATGAATCGAAGATGATGAAAACTCATGGGACTCACTTTTCTTATGGATATTCCTACACCAAACCCTCACAATAACTTATTCTTAGGGCCACACAGGGTGACGATAAATGGTTTTGTCATTTAATTAGAAACGAAAACTATTCCCCGTGGTGTGTAAATGTTCTCAAATACAATTACGTAAGTGTGCTGTTCGCGTTAGAAGCACAGATCAATTAATTTAGGGGACAGCCCATGTTATTTGTTTCCCACTGGCTTATTTTTAGTCCCGTACAGAAAGCGATGTTTTTGGTTTGGATTGTAACAGTTTCTGTGATATGACCGTAAGTAACCTTGGAGAGAACGAACTGCCCTGCCAATCTGCGAATGTAAAATTGCTCTAACAACAGTCAGTCGTTGCTATCGTAGGGTTTGAATGGAACATTTCCAATGAACTTGTCAAAAGGGGATCCTTGTAAATACTGAACAGTTAGCTCTACGACTGGTAAAACAACGAAGGCTACAAAGTGTGCTTTCAGGTAACCGAAAAACACTGTGAAACTCACAGAGGGTTATTCTGTGTTTAGATTGAAAAAGGTATTAAATAATGTAAGAAATTGAACTAGTTCCCCTCGTGGAAAATTGGCGGCTTGTTATTTATTATCTTGTACTTAACCCGATGTAGAACGTGATCTCCGAATCAACTTCACGGTGTTTGTTTGACTCATTCATATGATGCACTTTGTAAATGTTTGCGAGCGATTTGATTATAAGTGGAGCGTTTTGATATATCTTCGCAACTTACATTCGAAGTAACACCGTACTTTGCGGTCGGTGAGAATTGGTCACGCTCCATTTTACGCTTACACAGGCACGCGTGATCATAAACTGTGATATGTCTAACCGAATACTGGATCATGACTAGTCTGTAATGATTTGAGCTTTCGGTTCTAACTTGGAGATTGCAAACAAGAGGTTTAAAAATCTTCTACTGAATTCAACTTGAGCGACAAATCGAAAACGATATAAGGTTTTGCAACCTGAGCAAATTAATCACGTAACCGTTTATGGGGATGATTCTATTCAATCATGCGACATAGTTTTCAACTCGCTGAATGAACAGTAAGTTGCGCTGAGTGAATGTAAAACGTAGTATAACGGAATGTAGATTAAAATTCAGCGTGAATTATACACATTTCAGACGGAGTTATGCTGCATTGCGTAGTGAAAAGCACATTGCTGTTGACCCCAGAAGCATGGCGGTATACCGATGACACTTTTTGAAGACAAGGCTGCAGAAAGCCGACAATTAGCAGTATGTACATCTATCAACCCAAAGGATGAACA
This sequence comes from Paragonimus skrjabini miyazakii, assembly GCA_014338405.1. Classification (NCBI taxonomy): domain Eukaryota; kingdom Metazoa; phylum Platyhelminthes; class Trematoda; order Plagiorchiida; family Troglotrematidae; genus Paragonimus; species Paragonimus skrjabini miyazakii. Next base: position 17,361 of record JTDE01009780.1, on the reverse strand, counting down.
CATCTGTTTGTTCGGTAAATACTGACATTTTTTTATAGGCGGTTTCGTTTGTGATTAGTATATTGTTTTCATTTTGGAACTGGAGGGCAGGTTTTAAAGGCAGGAAGACGGTGGACCAGAGGCGATTACTAGAGTAGTATGTACGCACCATGGGCGATATACCACCGAGAAAAATGACAGTGTACTATTGTCCAAAATGTGGAAATTTACGTCAGTCTTGCAAATGAGTGTACGCGTTCGAGACAGTATGTTTCAACATAACATGTACGGGATTTTATGCTACAAACGACTGCAAAGGCCAAGTGTCTTTTGTGGTCACGACAATATAGGTAGAGAGGCAAAGATCTGGACATACTGGCAACTTACATTACTCCGTCAGTTAGGTCACAAGAGATGGTGTTAGTATGTGTTCATGAATTGTCAACGCAGTATTTGATTTTACCTAAATGACATGGCTGAGTAATGGAGACTCATTCGTCAAATAGCACATTATTTGGATTCCCAAAATCATTACGTCACAATCGGTTTATTACAAATGACAGTTCTATGGGGCTGTAGATATAAAAAGCAAGTCACGCAAACAAGATGATGTAGACTTTTGGAGAAGGTGAATAACGTTTATACTAAAGCTCACACGTATTGCATATACGTGCGATATTACATTTGGAATTCCCGTGACATCCTCCCGAAAGAGATATAATTGACTCCACATTGATCCCCGGGAGAAAATTGCAAGCAACGTTTCAGGCACGGTATGATGTTGAGGTTGCTTGATCGCTCAAAGAGGAGGCAGTTTTTGCAGTCACATATCTCATTGTTAGGGCTCATCTCCAAATTAGAACCGCGGAAACCACCGGAATTGTTGAGTGCTATTTAGATTACCACTATACAGTAGGTGATTTTAATTGTTATGACTTGAACGTTATGGACAATCGTTTGCAGATTTTTCGGCATGGTAGAAACCTCAGCCAGATTTATGAAAGAGTAGTTTCCGTCTTGTTAGATCTGAGCGGCGGTGCATAATTTTTCTACAGTCCGGATAGAAGTCAGACCAAGTCTTTGTAAAGTGTCGGTGTTAACTACGACGATAACGACTTCGCATTGGGTATGGTTAAACTGTCAGATGCAAACGAACAGCATCAATCTTTGATCAGCTCGGCAGGAAACACAGCCACTGTCGAGCTGATTCTAGTTTGTGACCACATGAAAAAAATGTTTCACTCACAGACCTTAGCAACGGCAGAATTGGAGGTCGATGCTACATTCCGGAAGGAAGTGACTTCAAAGTCTGTGTGGGATGCAAAATCTGCCATCAGTTTTGAACGGCTGCGATAGATTCTGAATAAAAATTTTCAGAATAGTTGGGGCATTTTCAGGTGGTTAATCCCTTGGTTATTCAAATATGGTACTGTCAGATGAACAAAATAAGATGCAACTACAAGAAATTAGACCGTCCATTGTTTTTAAATGTTTCCTCAGTTGAAAGCACCCAGGGATGCACGTGATTTATTCACGCCGTAAGTATACCATAGGTGCTTACACATAATTTTAACGTTAACACATATTGTCTCACTTTCGACAGAAACGTTTTGGTGAAACATGTCAGCATTTAAGCAGTTGTCACCGTCAATCTTACTGATTATAAGGCCCGGTACTTTCCGGTTGTTACCAGTAGTCCTAGTTGGTGACAGTATCGAGTAGGTAAGTCTCTAAAAACTGACATCATTCAAATTCATTTGATGACTTAGCAAACAGTGGGGCAACAAACTTCTAGGGTAACATGTTAACATCAAATGTAACAACATGTTTTCTACAGAGGTGTTAGCTATAGTCAAAATTTCCATTAATGCTAACCGATTGCTAACGAAAAATAGCTGCAAATGCAGTTCCATCACGACTATGCAATATTCTATGCAAATAGTATTGCGCAATATTGGAATCAACTGAAGCAAGACTGAGTTTGACTTACAAGTAACGCAAATTCATAAGGGGATTATTTAAATTTAATTTACATGCCACTAAAGTATAAAAAATAAAAAAAGATAGTAGCTTTATTCTCAGACAAGTGAGGCATTTATTCAAATACTACACGTTACACATGTTAATATTCAACGCTTTCCTCAGCTTCTTCTGTCGAGTCAAATGCAAAAAACGGAGCAATGAAAATTGAAAAAGGTCTGTTTATAGCGCATGCAAGATGACAACGATTAACGAACATTTACTATTTAAATATTTGAATCACTTACGTTTCTATTCTAAAACCGCGAAAACCAGCAGTTGTTACTATTTTCTGGGCAGTGAATACACATAAGTACATCAAGATGGTCATCATTCCTAGCTGTTTCTCACAAATATCTAACCATTAATCGAAAGCTTACAAACTTTTCGTCAACATTTTAGAACAAATATGCAATATTTTCTATTAATAACCATACCGCTGGAAGTGTAGCGAATAAATACTTTACTTTGGTTCGGCGTTTCCCATTTGAGACCTTATTCACATACCGTATACGTGGTTATTACAAACAAGCGTTAAACTCCGACTAGTAAAGCGCCGGGTGGTGAGCAAATGACCTGCAGTTTCGCTAATGGGTTCAAAAAGCAGGCATACCTGTTTCTGACATTCTGTGAACAGTAATAGACAACCACCAGCCATATTGAATCATTAGAAGCAACTTCGCGGAATTATCCCCACACGTAATTGGTTTCCTAAAATCCACCAAAATACCCGTAAAATACGACCAGCTGTTCACAAACCAAATTATCACCGTGGAGCATCGCTACTTCCTTCATGTAGCAAAAATTTAATTATTCAGGTCATTGAAAATCTTCTAGCGTGACTTAAAACGATTTGTATAGGTCCATCAACAATGATCCGTTTGCATGTTTGACTGGTGCTCGTGTCTAGACGTTGTCTATAGTGTTTGAGTCAACTGCGAAAACGTTTCGATTAAACGATGCTACTCAATGACATGATTGTTGTCCATTTAAAAGTTCGCTTCTTCGTTCAAATGTTAAGTGTGGATCGGCCCTACAATGTCTTCAAGCATAGGAGACATTATATGACATCAAACACAAACATTTCTGACCCAAACTATGTGAGGTAACGTCGTGCAGAGCTAAGAACCAGTGAGGAACGTTAGCAACACGTCATGCAGGGGTTGGACTAAGGCCATTTTAAATGATGTGACATTTTGATTTCGGCCAATAATGTCGTGACTTATCTCACTCGAATTTGTAAACATAGATTTTCATCACTGCCCTAATAAAACGAATCCACCGATATGGCATCATGGCATAGTTAGTAAAGCGTCTGTCAAGCTTGGACATATTGTTCCGGTCACTTTTATGAAATTAGTCGAAATCCGATTTTTAAGGGATTGAATTTCATTCAGCTTATTAAATCCGCCAGTCTATTCTCTGTGATAAAATATAATTGGATTCGGTTGATAAAGATTCATAATAATCATAGTAATCAATCGCAAAACGATCATTTACCTTTGCTTCTCCAATCAAATCTAATCCACGGACACATTTCGTATTCGTTACATGCTTCTAAATTTGTAACTGAATACTCCATTGCTACAGAAATCGGGTGTAAACTGATATCATGTTTCGTGAGTTTCACCACACATGCTGTAACGAAAACGCTAACCGTTATTTATCTGCTCAATCTAGAGATGATCGCGTTTATTATACTAGGAGACATGACTTTGTACGGGGATGAAATTATAATGGAAAAGATGACGCCTACTATAAACCAGGTTAGCTAATCATCTTTTTGACAATTGTTGGTTGTTCAATGATGCTCGAACTGATCATATTTCTTATAACTTGTTTTCATGATATCACTGAATAACTAGACACTAAATCGTATGTGTAACAAAAGAATATGTATTGCTGAACCTGTGCGATTGATTCTTTACTGCCAGGCATACCAGTAGAATTAAATGGCTCCGCATCGTTTCATAGGTTGTAGAGATAAAACATTCAGTCGCCTAAAAATTCTGCTACAGATGCATGACTATTTTCTAAAGATCATCCTTAATTCAAGAGAGCTCACAAATATACCTCTTATTTTTTACTCACTATGGACTTTCCAGATAACGATGCAAACCAACGTGATTTCGACAAAAGTTTACATAGAAAGATATGGATCTTTTGGCTTCCTAAAACTGGTCGTCTCACTATCGTCTGTAATCCCTATCATTGTGAAGGATTTTCCCGAAATATGGTTTTTTGGACTGGGAGAAGTAGTTGAAGGAATACGCAGAATGCAATCCAGCGAGCAAATAATAAACTTCAAACTTCCAGTCTACAAAGACATGAGTAAGTAAACCCAGCATGTTGATTAGAGTTTAATTGTTTTAGTAATATATTGAATTGTTACACGTAGGCACGCGAATACCTACGCTGCTTTTCCTTTTGCACGGATTTATCACCAAATATTTCAGTTCCATACAGTCGTATTTGTTGATCGAATATGCCATTTTTCACCGCGTCTTCCATTGCAATTGATACGTTGTCGTTTATAATCCACTGAAAACAAAACATGTACAGAATATCTTCGTAGTATATGATGCCATCGCAACCAGTCCTACTCAAAGCGTATAAACCAAAGGTATCAGAATACTGCTGCTACCCGTCAGTTGTGAACAACAAAGTGTTAATCAGAATGGGATAGCAGGATTTCGGGGATTTTCATCAAACCTAAAGCGTGGACAAATGCTAGCAGCCAGTAAAGTTGAACAATATCATAATTGAAGGTTTGCTTTGAAATATAAAAGACAAATAACGGTTTGACACTGCCACAAACTATTCTTTCGAATGTTACAGCAGTTGACCGGTCCGACCGAATAATACTACGTACGACAATTAACATCTGTGTCTAATTGTGATACTGTCCAAAGATTCCAATACCAAAAGTTGACTTCTGGAGTAAACAGAAATTTGCCGTTCCAAATCGCAGGTAGTTCTTTTAGGTACGCTCAAACTGTTGGAACATCACTTCATATTAACCCAAAAAAGCGTAAATGGCGTACTTCACTCAGCCTTGTGATTGGCTTGAATGTGATCAACATTGGTACAGACTACACAACTCCGAAAGATGGCTTGCAGTCCCGGAACACATCGGAAGTTTGTCAAATAATTTTAAGCGGATTAAAGTGGAAAAGTACAAGCGCATTCCTCTGGAGTCTGGATTCACGCAGCTCGAGGGTCATCGGTAACAGAGCTACATTTAATAGAATAGGGCCTTGCCTCAATTACATCAAGAAGTTTTGTAATGATTAGTGTAAATTAGTAGTGAGAGGGTAACTGGACTGACGATGCACCGCCTAATAATGTTTAATATGATTCGTTGTGAAAAACTTATTTGGTCTGTTTCCATCGTTTCAAACAAATGAAACGTGACCTCCATACAGTACCGCGAACTCCAAACACTGTGAGTGATCTTTGAACGACGGATAACTGCTGAGTTTTACCACTGCACGTACATTTCAAAAATGACGGCCACTGCAAGCGTTGTTTGATGCGATTTGCACCGAAAACTTCCGCGTGCTATCAAAACACACTATTGTCGATATAGTATTCTGGACTACTTTCGAAGCATTAAATGAGACCTATCAATAATCAACGTAATGTCGTAATCATTATAGATAAGATATTCTTCAAGGAAGAACACAATGTTGTTATTAGTATGATTGCAGTTTAAGTAAGTGATTGGATATAGCAAACACGATGTATCTCGGTCAACAATGTTAGGTTAATTATAAGTTGAGCATCAACCACAATTGATCGCAGCTGTCGCATCCCCATTGACTTTCCCGTCGGCCCCTTTTGAAAAGAAGCACTAGAATGGAGTTTCGCTCTCATTAGAGCTCGTCAGTAATGCATATTATCGTCACTGCCGGCACTTAAATCACGGACATGCTGTTCATGAGGCAACTGTGTTTCCACTGCGCCATTGACCTCACGTTAGGCACGACCGAATTATCATATGTGAAACGCTCAGCCACTTTCGCTCGTGAGTAATGATACGCTCCGATCACTTCGAGGCATGCCGAGAAAGTTTGGGATGGAACGTTGAATGCCTTGATTTAAATGAAAATATTTGTAACATAGTCCTAAATGGTTCACAGGAGGAGCACTTGATTGAGGTTTGACGGGAATCTTGGTTAGCAGTATTTAACTGGAAGCACCAAACTCAGTTTTCGCTCACAATGTTATCTGCGGTGCGTATTGTTTTTGGGTCAGGATTTACATTCTAATCCTCATTTGTTCGAAACCAGCGTGTTACTACTGTTGTCTTTCTCATTAGCTTCAACATTATAACCCACTTATGTTTCACATTGTAACGCAACATTCATTCCTGGTTAATTTGAGAAGTATTGCAAAATATATATCCATGTCCACAGTATGCTCACATGACCGCGTCGATCAAGTTTGCCCATATATACACCGTATTTAAAATCAGTTGTGCCCAATTTCCGATGTTTAATATATTGGAATATGAACAAAGTGAACGGTTAAGGGTACAATGTCATCTATTTCATGAAATGCAGTGAATGGTTTCCAAGATTCTAATGGTTGTACCTAACAAACATTCAAGCGTGAAGTTACCATCAATTAGCTTGAAAAGCTAGCAAAATGCCCGAACGATACAAAATGCTTTCTCGTGGTTTGTGATAGGGCATATTTATATATGATTAACGAAGCGTATTGGTCCAGTAGTTATTTATACTACCCGATGCTCAGAAAATTTGTACACGGAAATCCATACAATATATCGTGGAGGTCACTTGTAATAATGGTTATGGCATTTCATCTTAATGCTATTTTGCCTCCACAATTGTTCACCTTTTCGCATATGATCACGGTCAGCTTGTCCCAAGCTAAACAACAAAACGTTTTGTTTGCTTATAGCAATGGGAAATAGCGAAGGTAAGTTGCATCTGTTTCAATTTTCATGTTACTCTCGTCCATATTCATTCTGTACTCAGTTATGTTGCTTTAGTAAGCTCAGGTGCGACATTATGTCGCACACGGAAGTATATATCTAATACTTGTACACCTGACTCTCGTGCTTTTAGGTCATTATCTATTTCCACCGCAAACACAGACGATAGTAAGAATGACTGTTTAACATAGATTATAAGGAGGTCAAAGGCTTCGGTGAACCTCATTGACTATGCGGTTTATTATCCATTAGTCGTACAGATTGCAGAAGGAATATACGAACTGTTAAGAACTTGTGTAAGCGCAGATTGAGTAAAATGATGACAACTCACACTTTGCCGTTGCAGCCAAATGCCAAGGAATGCTTACTAACTTCATGGGTGTGAACTGAGAAACGTTCAATGTGAAATACAAGGGTTGACAACTGACAGGGCTGAAGGTAACCCCCAAGTCTTGCGGCAGGTTTAACCCCGGTTGTATATCAAACAACTTGGCGTAGTGTCACTAGCAAGTTCCTGCAAAAACCACCATCGCATCGACATTGTTTCGATTAAAATGCTACGCGAAAAGTATAGATCAAGCGTGTGATTCAGTTAAACTGTTATATTTATCGTGATCAGCGAATTTAGCAAGCCATCTCATATTTGACAACCCCGGATGGTACACAATTTCAATGAAATTCCGATGCTAACAGTTTACGAGTCAATTTGTTTATGCGCTTTACATAATCGATTAGACCACGCTCCAGAGAATTCTGTGATTCGGGAACTCAGGTCAAGCTTAAGTTAGATTCTGTTGTTAGTGGCTATAGCTTGCTTTGTATTCCCCATAGTGGATAGATACAATCCACCGCAAGTTGCTAGCTTGACCTGGTTATGGCTGCATAGGCTTGAAATGGTGCTTATAACACATCCTGATTTTTACTCTCGAACCGATACTTGACGACCGCGACCGAGGATTTTATGTGCAGATAAGTGATGGATTGTTTTTCATTCTGTCGTTTGGGATGGAGACATTCCACTCCAGGTTTTTTAGTTATATCCCCTACGTCATATATGGTACATACCTTGTACACTGCGACCTTCTTTTCGACAATTCGTAATTCAAAAACACTCCTGATATAACAAAAGAAAAACTAAATCACAGCAAATTCGCCGATATTTTGAAATGTGTGAATATATTCGGAAGTGCAATCAACTGATATCATTCACTCTTTGGCAGATTATTGTGTATTAACGGAGATGAGCAAAAAATATACTGACCCAGCGGTTGCTGAAGAGGCCGTATGCGCAAACGTAAGTAATTGTATTCTTTCAATAAGTATGTGCAGTACGTTATGTTGTTTAATTTTTCGAAAAAAACTGAAGCCTTCGTGTCGAACGTAACAGACCTTTCTTCTTGATATCTTTCTACAACAGTTTGTGCAGAGGAAATATTGTGCACTCTCAATACTGACAATGGCGGGTCAACCAAAACAACACGTCATGCTTTGGGTGCGATTTGAACGAACCGTTATCGAACAAATTGTAACGGAAAAAATTCCATGGGAGGTATTTTTAATCGAGCCGTTATCAGACGGCTTTGTCGACAAGATGCAATTCACGCTCAGTAGGATAGATGAAACTCCAGCCTACGGTGAGTTTGAGAACGCAACATCTGTTTGTGTAGTGCCAGTCATATGCTTGATACGAATTATTGGTTAATCGGAATTGTCTTCGTTTAACAGATGTGTGCTGGGATAGAGAATATCCTGGGAAACTGAGTGAGTTTTATGGTGTATTGGTTTTTATTCCACGAATTAGTGTATATGTTGCACTATTGTTATAGCCAGTAGTGGGACAGAAGTTAGAGGAAATCTTGTTAAGAATATCGTTGGGAAAGGATGATCATCCCGTTTGAAGTACTCACAGTTGGAACAGTATGACTCACTTCAAGTCAAAGCTCTAAGTTCGAGTGCATGGTGATCATTTCAATATTTTTAAATATCAACTCGACTTTTGACTATGAATAGTGGTTTCTGATAGAACAAAGTTTAAACCTTACTAATAGGCCTAATTCCACTCGACAACCTCTGTGGTTTCAACCTGTCTTAAAGCGGAACATGTAGTACTTCAGCAGTATAAAGGGTAGTTTAGTAAAAAAGACGATGAATGCCTTCTGAATCAATAACTGGCGCCTTCGGACCGTCGTTAACTGGAAAAAAGAATTAAGTGGTTCCATTTTTCGGTTCATACTGCCTTTACACCCAGTCTAGCACTTCACGTACCATCATAGAGAACAGTCAACCTCGCAAGACTAGTGTCTGAACAGTGACCAAAAACAAGATAGCTCTAAAGTTTAAATTGTTAGTTTCTGCATACAGTGAACCGTCCAGTTACGGATGATGTTTTGCTCATCCGTAAACACAAATGGGAATTATATTCGTGGTAACAAATCGACAGTTGGTACCTCAATGACAAACTATCGTGCAGGTGAATTACAGCGGAGAACTTTGTATGGAGAAGGTAGAAATATGCTACACGTGTTTCATATCGCACCGTTGTACTCTATAATTAGTACCAGTTTATTAGAACTATCAACAAGCATTGACTTATCACTGGTGTAGCCATTAATTCAAGAGTGAGGCAGCAATTTCGAAGCTGATATCTCAGGTTGATAGACAAAAATCAGCCGTATACGTGTTCTGTACACATATATATGATCGAATTGTGATCGTTTGATAAGCCTATTCAATATGGTAAGTGTGAACACGTAGAAGATTCAAGGTATGCCACACAATTTAGGCTTTCAGGATTCAATGAAAATACATTCTTCGTTATTGGCTTTGACATATTGGACGTAGAAAAGTAAGATGGACATGCATTTTCGATATAATAGAAACCATTGAGGTCTAGATTCAACATTACAAGGACAGCGGACTGAGGTCCCAAATGCTGTCCAAGACAACAGCGTTGAACATGTGTTTGTATTTAATCTAATATCTCATGCAATATATAGATGTGATGTACATGTGCGTCGTGTGTTACCCTACACTAAGATGAAAGCTCCTTTCACAAGATCAACATTGCAACAATAGGTGAAGTGTGTTGAGATTTGCTAACAATACTAAAAGCTGATACAACAGGATCCAATGCTTTATTCTTTTTACAGTTCTCATCATCGACGAGTGTTGGAGAAGGAACGTTGAAATTCAGACTGACCTATCCAATATCTGTGATAGAGTAAGTATGGATGACATCCTGATGTACCGAATCGGATTGATGCATCTGATCGGTTTGTTAATGGTAAACTGATCAGTTGTTGCATAATGTGTCCTTCATCGAGTTGCATATTCCTTTAACGAGGACAGACGTATCATAACATGAGAAGAATTGATGCGAACGTTAGGGATCAGTAGATTAATTTTGGTAATCGCCACATTTTACGTTCGTTTTGTAGGCCGAGGCTCCTACATTTCTCCGTCTTCTTTTGAAGGCATATGAGATTGTAGCTAAATGGTGTAAATGATTGGACGTGTTGTCGCTTAGCTGAGTTGCTTTTAAAGTGAATGCAACCAATGGAAATGAAATGAAAGCGAAATACATGCCACGAGTAGGCTGTTCAACAGGCACTGCTATAGCCTCAATTGTAATTGACATTTTGCATGTAGTCAACTTGATTCTCCATGCATAAATCTTCAAACGTAAACAAGTAGATCACGAAAGTGTTTATTCTGCTGTTGACAAGCTATTGTATGCTAGTTATTTTTCGTAACAATCACGTGTTTATTACTGATGTACGAGTGTTTAATTTGATCATCGTTTCCAAGCAAACACTACTCAATAAATTAAGTGTGAACAGCAACTGACGTGATACCTGATTTTGACATACTGCTGGTTTCATTACATACCAACTTATTTGTAAATCTAGTGTGTTTTGTCATGCTTTTTTTCATAATTTCTAACAACTACTTTCAATTAATGTCTTCTAGATCCGAATCAAGCTGCGGCTACCAGATACGTTATATGACTGTGATGATGAACAAAATATCGTGGTGGATAAGCCATCCGCAAGGGCAATAGTTAGAATCGGTAAAACATCAGTATATTGGAAGGAAAACGTACAATTTACAACTCCATTGAGGGTTGCCAGCGTGCTAAACACAGGCGAAACCAGGTATGTGTACAACGTGCGTTGGCAAAAGAAAGCCAAATACAGAGGTATGTTCAGAATGTTCAGTACATCACTGCACACAATGTATTTTGGAAAGCTTTGCATGGTACTAACTGAAAGGCATGAAAATCGTTGTGAGCATAAAACAGTTTTTTCATCATGTAATCCTGTTTCAACTAATTTTGCTAGCCAGTTGACATTAAAACACCGTGTAAAGAAAATCTGTCATAAGCAAAGTATCCTTTCGAATATAGTGGTTATATTTGCCAACCTTCTTAACCGAAACGTGAAGTGCTTCGGCTGGAATTTGTTATATTTCTTCACACACATGAGAGCACACTTGGATATCTCATTTGCTTTAAATGGTGTGCATAACTGAGCAGAAGAGGGAGAAAGATTGCTTGTAAATTGAAAGATGGAAAGTTTTCCATATGGATTTCTCTGACTGTATTTAATTGACGTTTTATCTTCCGTCAGAACACTAGTTAATCGTACTGCAACTAGGTGCAACGATTTGATGATTAGAAAAATGCAGGCATTTGAATTGATGAATTATTGCTTCTCCGATTGGCACCACAACTAGATGATGAACTGTATGATGAACTTATATTGACAGTCCACGTAGACGAGGATAAGAATGCTAATGTGTGAACATGAGGGAATTGAATAATGGAACACACTCAGTCAGAGTTCTGGTATAAATTCGAAGGTAATTACTTGATTCAGTGAAGCGGGAGTTGGGCAAACACGCCGCAGTGTGAAAGAAATTGCACGTCAAGAATGGTATTCAACCACTCTTATGATTTAGACATGACCAATTTGTTGTTATTGGGGGAAATTCATAACGATATATTAGTTTCAAATGCAATTCTAATCTCGGCTAGTTTATAGACGATAACTTGTAACTCAACAAACCTTTTCGAGTATTCTTATTGGGGTGTCCCTACGAGATTAAGAGTTTGTTGGTACATAGCAGGGGTCATGCTACATATCAACAACATACTACAACTATTCTCCATGTTTGAAACTACTCTGGGGTCAGGAGTTTTTTGGTAACAATTGACACGTCTCTGGTTAGTTGGTGTCACATCACAATCTCGACATGAAAAGGAGACCTGTGATTTTGCTAAAGAGTGTCAGTGCCTTTTGAAGTTGAATAAAGAGCAAAATCGTCCCGGTTGGAATAGTCAACTGTCCATCCAAACCTGAATGTAATGTTGTAACGTGTGAATCTAAAAGTGATAACTGTTTGCCGTTTCTACGCGCATTTATAAGTCGCCGGTACGAAGGCTCCATCAAAAGATTTGTTTGTAAGATATACTCGTGATTCGACCTTTACTTGAACTTCAATATTTCTACTTTGATCAGCGGGCCGTTTCAAATTCATTCTGTGTTTAACAACTTACATATATATAGCGTGAAGGATGTACGGCCAGATCAGAGTGCTACTCAATATCTAGGGTAAAAAAATATATGCCCAAAAGAGTGCGGAAATGCGTATAACTGAAGAGCGGCAGTTTTTAGGACATGCAAAATACCAATGTCCGTAGTCGTAACATACATTCACAATACTGCTTCCATTACGACCCAGTTTACGCACTCTCGTCATCCAAAGTCAAGATTGTTGAGGCCTGCACAATCTATCGTTTTGAACCAACCTTCTGTGTTTAGAAACCATTGTCCGTGAACTGAATTCCGTCCCGCGGTTGGTGACTTTCCCTAACCCACTAGTTCACTATCAGTGCTACCCTGTTTACTGTTAAACACAGAAAACTGATTCATGTCACTGTGAATTTGGTACTGACGAGTAAATACGAAAGGCTTTCCTCCACACATTTTAAGTCTTGACTGCTTCGTTCAAACTGTTGATAATTGATTACTGTATCAGTTATAGTTCACAGTATACACACTTTTCGTGGTTAATTCACTGCAGGTAAAACTGTGGTTTCGATTGAGTAGTTTATAAGGCGTCTTTATTATAATGTATTCAGAAATCATTAATTACTGATAACAGGTTTGTCAGGAACAGCTAACTCGTCATTAGACACGCTCTTAAAGGCAATGTATGCCTTTTTGATTTCAGAGTGAACTGGCAGTTGAACAAACGAAAACCGGACAAAATTAGCAAGAAACATTTTCAACATTCTGCGTATGCTTGGTCCGGTTTTCCTAATGAATATATTGCTTTAATTTTAGTGGCATTTTTTTTCTATCTAAATTCGGCCGGACATTTGGATGTTCAATCAATGGTGATAGGCGTTGCGAGCAATATTTTCCAAATAAACTGACATTAATATTTTGAATAGAAGGTAGTTTTATTTTGAGAGGAAAACGAACCCAATAAAATCCAATAAAAGCTGCACCAACATGTGATTGACATACATGAAACGCTTCTCGATGTAAAAATTCGCGCAATACGATAGTATATTAGTTTGTGAGGATCTTGTTTTATGAAAACGTTGATGATGCTAGAAGTTGGGAACTGATTGTCCCTTACTAGAAAGATGATACAACTAGTGAGGAATATAACTCGTGAATATTTGTAACGACTTCCGTGTATGTGACCTTCTGGCCTAATGGCTGTAACTCGATTATCAGTAAGAAATTTACGCACGGATTCTACCCCACTATGGCTCCTGCGTTTGCACCTGACGACACCCAACGGAGTCGAATCGACTGTTCATTAGTGTTCCAAACGAAATTTATCTACGTACTCGAATCTTTTTATTAACGACCTAAACAAAATGGTATATGTAATCATGGCTACACACTTGCAATTATGCCCAGTATTAACTAACTAATTATGCTATCCCAAATTGTCCTGACAGCACGGCTACCTGAACTCTAGCGTATTTGGACCTGTGACAATACCATATGATTTTGCATCGCCTGTGCACGATAAACCATCCTGCGTATGGCTTCTGAGAACAAAGGAATCTGGTCATTTCACAATCATTGCTAGTGGTAGGAGTATTCACCCTGTTAAAGGCTTGCTCACCACACGTCAGCTTGCATACATTCCAGCCATCTCACTTCAGAGAGACGACCAGTATGTGTGCACTTCTGCAGTGGGGACAATTCCGACCGATCTCGATCTCCGCTATATAATTTCCGTATTTGCTAGCAATCCTGATCCACCAACCTCACCGTTTACATATTCCAATTAGGATTCAAGCGAAATCAAAATGTTCACAGGTTGTTCCGGCTTAATTAGGTTTCATTCAGCTTGAAAAATTAACCGAATGGAATCCGCAGCATACGCGTAGACGTTATAGGCTCATCCAAGCACCTGATTCTGAGAGTTACTCACATCAACTGCTTTCAAAATCCTCGCTCACCATTATCTCGAGTCATGACTGGTGAATGACGATCTACTCATGAATAAAAACATATTTATCAATTTCAGTATGGAACTGAAAGATGTGCAACATCTTAAATACAGGTTTCAAACATCTGCGTCTGCTAAATTGTGATCATATGAATGGGCACCTGGGCGGATAGTTCATCGGAGGTTTCATTTAATTGCCTGTCGGATGTAAATAACTTTCGATTGGGGGCAAGGCTGGTAAATATCTCTGACATCGGCTGGGTTGTAATCGAGAAAGCTATGATGGATATTCAGAATACCAGCTGCTTCACCTTAGTCACAAGGCAGGTGATTTTCCCATGGCCTAATAATGTCACGCAACTCTGTGGAATGAGTGGGGAAACATATCCAACTATGAAACCGCAAAACGGAGAATTCCGACAGGACAGTGCATGAGTTTATTCAACGTTATTCATAAAATATTACTTGACTTCTGTTGATGTTCAGGAATGGCGGCTTTATTTTTCTAGGGACAGTTCGGATTGTCCTGCCATCAAACGTTCAACAGAACCACATTTATCGCGGTCTGTCGTTTAACAACTTGATGGTCCTCAAACCAAACAAACTTCGAAGAAAATCTGGACGTATTGATGACAGTTCATCGGGATTTTCATCTAGGTTCCAGCCACTGATATTTCGTGAGTAACTGAGCTGCGTGAAAACAAATTGTCTCCTAGGATAGTTTCACATAACGCGTCTATCTGAGTCACATTCTTGTAGGAAAATGCTAGAATGTATTTGGACGTTACTTACAGGTACTGTTTGGAGACGAGAGCTACGTGAAAGGAATACCTCAAGATCGGAGAGCACTGTTCGATGGGGTGATTCAGGGAAGAGTTCGGGGACCGTTGTTATTCTCATGTATGTAAGTGACGTAGGCAAGGCTATTTACCATTGCAAACAATGTTTGGTTGCTCACGTTATCAAAATCGTTTACACACTCCACCAGCCCAGCAACATCGCCTTCTGTTCACAAAATATACCACTGCAGTGAGGATGCAAAACATGACCCATGACGTTATCAGCAAACAAACCGAACATTATCACAATGGGTCTGTTTCAATAGATGGCCATCATATTGACACTGCCACATCCGTTCGGGATCTAGGAATATGGTATGCAAACTTCTTCAATTTCGCAGAAGAAGTACGCTTTGAGGTAGCAAAAACCAAAAGGGCAATAAGCTGTATCAAAAAAACATGCGGTGCTGGCTCTTTACAAAATGTGTGCTCCACCTCAGCTTGATTATTGCACTTTCATCTACTGTTACCTATGCAAATCCGATAAGTTTGTGTTGGAAAATCTCCAACGATCTTTTACCAAAAGCTTATTAAAATATTCATCCTCACCCACCTACAATGAACGTTCCAGAACACTTGGTATTGATCCACTCTGTTCATGAAAGCTAAAGTTGAATCTTACATTTCTGTATAAACCAATACACTCAGACGCCACCACTACAATGTTCGCCGTTCATTTCAAACACAGCTCCTCATATGGTCCAATAAATAAGGGTTCCACTTCGCCAACCTTAAACGTTCAGAAAACGATACGAGCTAAAAATATTCCTATATTGAGAATAAAATTTCGAATGAAATCAGAGCCAGTGGCAACATTCAGCATTTTGAAAAGGGTTTGGACAGCTTCCTTACATTATCAAACATAATGTCTATCTTCAAGCTTTGTATATCTTCTGAAGACTTTTTGAACGTGGTCCAGAGAACATTCAGCCTAAATATAACGTTTATCACGCATATAACGTATGTACCCGTCCATATTATTAGGCTCCCATTTGAAACAGCTTGCCTGGAACTGTTTATTACGCATCCACCGTTTACTCACAGCCCATCTAGCATTTGATTTATGGCATACTCACGAAACCACATCCATTTAATCATGTGTATCACTGTACACGCATTACTTAGAATGTTGGACAATATAAAATTGGAGCTTATAGTAAATTTAGTGGAATAAACATATATGTTGAGTTGCACATAGAACAGAAACTGAAAGATAACACAGCATTATAACTTACATAAACACTTCTCCCACAGATTATATATACACTCCTCCGTAATAACATATCCATCCTGGTAAGTCATCAGGCTGTAATTCATGGTAGCCGGTATTTCCGGTTTACTTGAGTGGTATGCAAAAACTCTTTAGAAAATCTGCCCCATTTTCCTTAAATAATCCCAATGAAACCCCACTTTATATGTTGTGCTGTCTCCCCTGTCTCAAACCTTTCTCATCAACTACCTAATATTCATTGTGTGGTATGAAACGTAAATTTCTGCTTAACAACTGACCCTATATAAAACGACGCCAAAACTTCCTATGGAGTTTTAATTACCAGATGATAATCAATATAAAAACAGCTCCTGGTTACACAATTGTCGCGAAATACTATAACAATTGCTTGCCAATATCATAAACTTTATTTAAAAAACAAAAAAACGGACTAATGTCGCGTAAAGCTTTTGTCGCGAAAATATAAGACATACATTATTCTTTATATTACATTTGATCACTCCACATTTTCCCATTCAACAAATAAGACTGCGTTCTTTTTCCCACTGCCACGAACACCTTTTATACAAGGAAAATTTTCGGGATGACTGGTGGAATAAAGCTCTACACTGATCAAGCGAATCTCGAAATATTCAACTTATTGACGTTTTTGAGAAATCGGCGAATTCCCGTGCTGGAACCTTCTCAGTTTTTCGCCCGATTTTGGAACTTTCCGTCCTCCTTCATTCAGACTGAATTACCTCAACATTTTTCCCATCAAGGTTACGTCAAATAGTGGCAAAATCCAACAAAGGTGCTGTAACGAGACGACAAGTGTAGTTTATTCACAGGACAGCAATCATTGGTAGTTTTGA
>JTDE01009777.1:0-10464 GCA_014338405.1 Paragonimus skrjabini miyazakii | reverse complement strand
TCCCGTCTACAGCACCCAAGGGCTAAAGGATCTGGCTAATGAGACAGCGTCAAGTCGGATTTGGAATTAAGCCTACGGACTGCTTGGTCGCACATCTCCGAATAGTTAGTAAACAGCTTTACCCTTCCGCAAAAGGAGAGACTAAACTAGGATCCACTGCTTGAGGTGAGGACGGATGAAGCTGTCTGAGAGTTTTTTCAGACACAAACGCCTGAACTTTCCAGCCGGATGTTTTGAAAGGGTTAGTGCACTTTTAGATTTTGTGACGTTCATCTCAGTAGTGCTGGAACTCAAGAAGTCACGCGACACGACAATACCAAGGACTTTTTTCTTCATCCGTAACGTCCAGCAATACTTTGCTATTTTTATGTCTGATGTGCACAATATTGCGTTGGTCAATACTGATTTCGATAAGGAGCGTTAGACCATTGGAAAGAGACGCTTATATCGGCCAGTAAGGATCGAATATCAGAGCTGCCATCCACATCACGCAAGATTTTGACGTCAGCGGCAAGTAACATTAGGAGAGGTGATACCTCATGTGATGGGTCACCGATAAATTTGGTTAATAACAGTGGCTCCGGGAGAGAGCGGTGTGATACTCCGTCGGAGCTGAGTCCGGCGGAGAATTAGGGCGAGCCCACTCGCACACTATGAAAATGGCTTGATAGACAGGATTCGAGCCAGCAAAGGAGGCTACCCCTGACTCAGCGGTAGTAAATCATGTCAATTAAACCAGAATGATTCATACCATTAAAAGCCACGTCAGAGTCAACATAAACAGCGTCAACCCCCTCTAAGCTACCAAAAACAGAGGTCCAATGGTCGAGAGTTGGTCCCACATTTGTAGTGCAAATGTGGTGACGGAGATAGTCGCAAGAGAAGGCTCATTATAATAGATACTTAGACATTGTGTCAAAGACTTATCACCTCGAGGCTCTTCGAAACGTGAGACAACAAGTCGAATTGATGATAGTTGCCCGATTGGTTGTCTCGCTCACATTAAAGAACAAAAATGACGTACATTGAACTCCAACGTTCGGGCGCCATTCCTACGTCAACAAACTATGTAAGCAGGGTGTTTAACGAGAAGGGTAACCGTACAGCCCCATGAACATGGATTGAAGAGAGTGTACAACCTCGTCTAACAGATATAAATTCGATCATTCAAAGCTTGGCTGCCAGAGCATCCTCGGTGTTATTTGAGGGGAAAATCCCGTCGGAAGTGACAACATTCTTTGCGGCAAAACACCTCAGCATGTTATTTACAAACAATGCTGTAGAAGCCAGCTAACACTCCAGAAGTTTCACCAACTGAGCTCGTCAGTATTCGAGGGCTTATTAGCTGGGGGGTACATTAACATTCGCTTTACGGGTTTTAGATTCAAACCCATATGGGCTGCAGGGATCATCAACAAAGCGTTGGGTTCAACGACTTTCGAAATCCGATTAAATTATCCGGACTAGTGTGATACATTAATTTTAAAGCCACGCATTGAAGCGATGATAATCTGGAGTCTTCTACGTTCCGAACCGAGCCCACAACAGACGTTTTGTTTGGATAACAATTAATGTCTGGGACCGTGATTGCCGTTGCGATTTTCAGCGGGTCGTGAATCATAATGGTCTGGATAATATAAAACATCGCTGGTGGTATTAATAAGGTGGTTGCACACTTGAGCAATTGGCAATGAGTAGCCAAACTAATCCCAAAAAAGCAGCTGGGTATGCATGAAGCGCACCCGACCCAGTTTTTTGGGGAGTTTTTTTGAGAACGTTTGTTAACGGAATAGAATGAGCGCAGCAGAGAGGGTCGAAAGTCATTACTACCTGACCGGTCAAACCGAGGGAAGGTTTAGCTATAAGTTGTTCATCGCCACTTCCAGAGCAGACGGCAAAGAATCCAAATCAGTAGGACAGTGGTCTTTGCGCTATCTCACACAAATAGTGATATGTTCGGCAAAACCTGTGGCCTCAGCTGCGGTTAGAAATATTGCAAACATTGCATCGAGGAAGTCTCTGTGCAAGCAAGATTGGAAATTAAATATGAATGCATAAGTTTCCGGATAGAAGCCCAAATCATCCAGCGTCAGCAGGTTTTCCAGTTTAACCCTCCAGCGAGAGTCAACTGGACTGAAAGACAATCCCTGAAAACAGGGTATAACGCCGTCCTTGGGGCTTACAGCAAGTATTTAGAATGGAGTAGGATCACGAATCTAACAAGACCGTAATTCAATGGAAATCGAACAACCTTTTGAAACGATCTGCATTTGGACAATTAACAAACGCAGAAGAAAGACCGTTCAAGTAGTTGATGACTATAGGGAAATATCTGCTGCCCTAGTACGGTTCGAGACCAGAGAATGTGAGGCCTCCTGGCAAGACGTCGCCGGCCGTTATCCCCCGCTACGATGGAGGGCTATATTACGGGACTCATTATAAAGAAGTGTTTGAGAATAAGAGCAAAACCGAGTCTTGGAAAATCAAGTGGATACAGGTCAAGCATTTCAAGTCGATATTCGCACGTGACACCTCTTGAATGCGTGACTAGTTTGCTGGTCACCCGCCAGGCCCGTTCAACAGCGAGTGCATCCTTCCCCAAAACAGGCAAACATGAAGTGGTTAGTATACTCAGGTAGCCATCTTCCGCGTAGACCATGTAGACTTTGTAGATTATTTGATGCGTTTTTATGGGGATGTAGAATGAATTGAAAATGTAAGTACTACTCCGGAGGAAAAACTAAACTCTTTAATCGTTCCAATAAAAAAATTTAAGCAGGTTATTCTAACGTGTTCAGCTCATGCTTGAAAACCTCTACATTCTAAACTTTTACAGTTGCAACAAGCTCTAAAATTATCCATAAATTTGCCACAATATTGCATAACCAGACAATCCCCTTTGATATGTTTGTTTCACACAATTATATGTTGATTTTTGTGCAAAACGTCCACACTTTCAGCCTTGCACGCTGCATGTCGGACGCTGATTGATTCTAATCTCAATCTGCTCAATCGTGCTGACATAAATTGCGCTGAGCTGTTGGTAAGCCTCTGCAATAGTTCAGTCAGAAGACCCTTCAATCACAGGATGAAAGATTGAATCAGTGTTCTCATAAATCTTTGTACCTGAAGCAGGAGACCCCGCTAGACTATGATCCGCAGTTTTTCACACTGCAAACCAGAATACGCCGAAAATATTCCTTAATCCATCTCGCTAAGTGAGTCAGTTTGTGATGCTATCTTCGCTATAAGTCACAATTTGCTAATCACGCGTACTTATTGCACCATATCGCATCGTACAAATTTGTTTGAACGGAAGAAAATTGCTGCGCCCTTCTGAAGGAATCTTACTGCGCAAATATCGGTTCTGCCCACAACTGTTTACATAGATCGTCTGATGGAACACCGCAATTTGGATTATATTGCAGCTCCATTGATTATGCAAAATCAGCTGCATTAAGAACGTCTCAACTAACATTCGATGTTGCATAAACATTATTTATTCTTGGTGAGTCAAGCTCTCGACTTTGTTCATTGTTCTGTATCCAGGCTTTTCGTAGTTCTTTCCCTTTAAAATTTAGTGGTTTCTACATAACAGTCGGCGTTTCTCGCCTTATCTCTACGTCATCAATTTTGAAACGTCGCAAGCAGTTGTTCAATTTTACCGATTTCATTTTGACTTCCAGTAGTATTTGACCTCTCAGCTTTTGCATTCTCCGGCCCTCCTTGTGACTTGGACAAATCGAAACTTTATTCAGGACACGTAGGGATGGATTTCAGTTTTTGATTTATTCGTACGTAGCCCAGTCCATCTCAATTGGGAATACGGAGGAATTTGCTACTTCATCCGCGAATTCCCTTCTGAGCAGCAATGACACCGTAGAAAATGCCTTGGGCCAACGGAGCACTAAAAATCAGGCCAACCGTTATCTGAAAACTTGTCAGAAGATGGCAAACCGTCAACTTCTTAAACAGTTGCCTAGACCCCGCGAAATGGACGATTCAACTTTTTGATAGTTTCGGTGAAACCATGTGACTCTCTCTAATCGCGAAATATTAGCGTTTATTAATTCCACCGTATCCATCTTGGAACTAGTTAACACTGGTGATAAGATGTTGGAAGATGATCAATCTTCCCAACGAGAGTTTGACATATTGCGCGCCCCATCCCAACAACCACACGACATGTCCGCCGTGCAATCAGCTGCGCTCACAATACAGATTCAACCGGTGCTGAAGCACATTTCCGGCAGAGGTTGAACCTCATCCAACACACGTTTACACAATCGTCACTGTTGGCATACACTCGGTGGGCAAATGACAGTTTACTGGTGTTACCGAAACTTCAGCCATCGTAAAAGAAACTGTGGCAAGTCGTGCTCTTTCATATCCATCTATGCGTTTAACGTACTTGTCAGGTATTGATCGTAACGGCTGTTACTCACTCAACTTCAACATGTCGCCTACATTTCACGCCAGATTTCACGTTCTTATCCGAACCAAAGTGAATTTCTTTCCAAAACGAGTGAGAAGAACCACCCCCAACACTCTCACTTTCGCCGTAATCAGCTAATGGAAGCCAAACCGCAACTCACGGACCGCTGTCACTTACGCTCGACATGTGCTTGTAGTGATAACTTCCTTGGATAGACCTTATTTTATGTTTCCGAAAGGCAAATACCGATGCTGGTTTCCTATCACTTTTTTGAACTAGTGTTCACGTTCAACAGAAGAATGTCCTGGATATTACATTGTGGCTACTAATGCATGCAACACAGGCCGAAATTGATTCTGTTGGACTGCGTTTATTCTAATATGCGGGACTGCACCCTGGTTTTTAACTTGATCCAGAAGTTTCCCGCAAGTCAAAATTCCTTTGCGCGACCCCATCACAGGTGAACACAAAGCAGTTCACTTGTCATCATTACAGACTACCTTATTGCCACTGACCCACTCCGACTACCTCCACATGATGCTGAATGCTGCCAAAAGTGAATTTGTTCACTTCTTGGATACTAAACGGCAGTTGACCTGTTGCTGATCAGCCTTATTATGAAACCCAAAACCCTCGGACGACTGGCTTCTATGCGGCGATTTTTGTGACGTTGTTGACAATATCGCAGTCTCATACCTGAACACCATCCGCACCTGGTCACAGTCTCCGCTTTCAGACAAAATTTTCCGCTAGCCTACTTTGAACACTATTTTCACCCTTTATATTCGGCCACTCGTACCGATAGACAAATCAGTTTGCATGCTGGTTTTGGCCAAATTGCTTTAGTTTCCTTTAATTTGCATCACATCCAAAATAACGTTCGCTTCTGATGCACTCCTGATGGCTTCCAACAAGAGCTAAACTCTAGTCTGGTACTTACTTATGAAGTCGGCCAGCCGAATGGCTTATCTGAATACAGAGGCTGCGATCAACCATCACAGTCCCCGATGTTCATCCTGTTGCTTACATCCTTGGGTTTTTCTCACTCTGGACAACACAGTTGTCTTTTAAAAAATGGTCTTGGCGCACTGATGTAATCTTATCCTTGTCTATGACAAGATTACAAAACTAATGATCATAACGGTTCTTGATCCTCTTGGGTTTCTTACAGTACTGCTTGGTCAACACAACGCTGTGCAAAGGTTTCAACGTTTTGTCGATCAGATTACCCCTGGTTTCCTTTTAGTTTGTGTTCTCCCAAGAAATCTGTAGACTATCAGTCGAGGCCATGTCGAACAGAAAGAAGGGTGCATCTTCCGTTATTGTTGGAACATTTTGCCATATTTGCCATTGCCATTAATCCACCTGGATGTCTGTTATCGATTCACTGAAAGGTTTAGGACATTTTACCGATTCTAAGGGTGACCGACTACTCGGCGCAAAAGTTTAAGCATTGCAATATTTCTGTCTTCATTATTTCGTCAAAAAGCTTCAGCGTTTTGCTGATATGATCTATTACTATCGTCGTTTTATACAACACTTTTCACACGTTTTACCACCATTAACCGCACTCCCCTGCAAGTCAGAGGAGGGTACTGTCTTCACTTCCCAAGCACTGTCTACGTTCAACGCTGGAAAGCAGGCGCCCGGTGAAACCATTGCTTTTTCACATTACAGTACTCACCCAAACACTTGACTTTTTCCATCAACTGATAATTAAATAAACGCAGGTGGAGTTCTCAAACAGTTTGCCGTTAGAGATTTACAAGCCTACTCGTTTTCCATTTGTAAGCATCCCCTTCAAGTTACATATAGTACGTTGGATGGATATCTATTTGTGATCTTTTTATCGGATCGGTGTCCTCCACGTTTACCCACTTTTCAGACGGATCATAAATCACCTGTCTGTGCATTCAACTCGTTACTGAAACAACATTACGCCACAAAATCTGAAACCTTGATTCCACCACACAATTCATGGTGGGCAACTGTCATGCTTTAGGACCTACCAGTGTAGTTACAGACGCTCCCTTCATGTCGCACACTGGCCCTGTGTCAACCTCAGCTGATGTGTTCCTGAAGAAACTGGCACAAGAACAGATCAGTGACGAAAAAATTTCGCATTCTGAAATGCTCCCATCTCGCCAGATGCCCAAGATTCGCTTCCCCATATTCGCTGTAATTCCGTGTGCACCAAATCTATACGGAAACCTTGGCCATTCATTCTGATGACTTGACGCAGACTATTATTTGATCTCTCGTCTTTGCTGTCACACCATGGAATACTCGCCACCCTCAAAACTATTTTTTTCAACTCACCTTCTGACCTAGAGTTAACCCGAGCGTGCGCACCTGACCGGAACCCGTCTGTACCGCTATGGTAAGAAGGTTCATGCTTAGGTTTGCTTCTCACCTGGCTGCTTCTTCACAACAACTCCTTGTTTCTCACGCATCCATTCAGAAATTATTGGCTTATTACCACATTTCGATGGATCGATTTCCCTGCCCGTTTGTGCAGATTGTTTTACTCGTTGACCCATGGATATTCCCATACCGGAAACTGCTAATGCGACTAGTTCCAGGGCGTTTCTCCTCCATTGGGTAACTGGTTCCGTTGTAGCTTCTGTGGTTAAAACGGCCAGGGTCGAGCAAGTCCAACGCGACCTCCTCCGAGATCTTGTGTGTGTGCCTGATTGTGCACACAACAAAATTACTGCATATCGTCACTCCCAGAGTAGTCTGATGCAACCCTCTCGCCGAAAGCTAAAGACTATTTATTTCTGATGTGTGCGGAAACAAACGGACGGAAGGTCTTTTGTTTAACCCATTGAGCGGCAACTCAATCCTAAACATGAAACGTCGGATCATGGCTGCAGAACTAGCGAACGGACAAAATCCGCAACCACGGGGTGAATTTTTCAGTTACCTCACGCGGACGACCTACTGAACTACCTTCAATGCCTTTGGAAAGACGGGGAGCAGCTTCGCTCATCTTTTACGCGGACACACACATGACCCTGTTGCATTCCACGTGGCTTGCATATATAGACCCATGCCAATTCGATGTGGTTTGATATACCGTCCCCTGCGACCTCCTTACCTGGGAACACAGAGTGATGCCGAGTCAAGATGAGTGGTTCATTGTCATTCATGCTTGAAAGCATGGTACCGATTGATCGACCGTCTAAAAGTGAACAATGTGGACAACGGTCCTCTACAATCACTGGGTACTTCAACAAGTCAAATCACGACAAACCTACTTCAAGGTGTTCTTCGAAAAATTCCCGCGATCCAATCACCTGGCGTCCTACTACTACCCGTGGATACAACTTTTCTCTCCCTAAAATTCAGTCACTCGCACAGATTGACAAATAAGTTTGCATGCGCAGTTTACGTAAAACATTTCCGTTATTCGAGTTGCTTTCTACTCAAGCAACAACGCTTGCATCTGGGGGAAGTATTGTGGTATCTTCATTGTTTTTACACTGTTTACCGTAGATTCCAACGTGATTTGTAAATCATCGGCCGAACGGATGGGAAGTTTCGGAATTGTGTGCTGTGTAACTGGCTATACATCAAACCGAAGTGGGCCATTCATGTGCAAAGCGATGCTGTCCACTTTGGCAATCGAACGGACGGTTGAAGAAGAGGACGCACCCAAAAGACATCCTGACCGTCGCCATTCAGAAAATATGGATTCACAGTGGGTGGCTGCTGCGAGAGTACGAAATACAAAAGACTTATAGGTGCGATCGTCGTGTGGTTGTGAATGTCGACTGGTACGTGAGGATCATTCTCCGCGGAATCACCACGTTCGCATGTCATCTTGTCCAAAGACATCTGAAAAGCCGGACTCCACTACTCCCTTTTGAAACAATATCTGAGTGTAAGGTGAGCGGTTCTCCATAAATCACCTTGAACATTGTAGCTTCGTGTGCAATATGATGGCGACACTTTCGTCGTGGATAGCCTTGAGAGCACATGCGATTGTACATTTTACCGTACAATGTGGCAGCCATGCATACACATTCTGTCGGCGTTTCGGAAACATTTATATCCCTACGGTAAGGCCTTTTGTAGTTTTCATTTCCCTTTACAAACTTCACGTCCCCATTCATGAGCGGTGGCTGTCAGAATACAACTTGCCAATTCGAGGGTTGGTAGGTCCGTAGCTTTGGCCGTTTGTTGCAGCCAGTTTAAACCGTCACTATGAAGCCCTTTATCATGTACTTGAAAAACTGCGTGACTGCAACAACCGCACGGCGGTGGCTTGCTTTAACAGTATCATTGTTTTGCCAGTAAGATAGTGGAACGTGCAAAAACTGGCTTACCTTTATATGACTCCCCCATGGGCTCAGCTGCAAGTGGTGTGAAACCAAGGTGGGTGAAAAAGCCTAAATCGGGGTTGCCGTATGGACACTGCGGTGACCTCGTACAGATGGACAACCATTGGCGTGATGCTGACCAGCCGATTTTTCACTCAAAATTTATGCAAATGGCAGACATAAATGAGTGTCCATTCTGTGGCAAACAGCTTCAACCTCAGTCGCCTGGTAAGTGCACATTTCGAATCCTTGTTTTTGTTGGTTCTCTCTAGTTCAGCCGTTGTTGGCACTTCCCCAGTGATTAAGGGAGGTAAGCATCGCATACCAACCACAACGAATGCCGAATTAGACTGGTTCGCTGACAGTGTACCGCTTGCGCATGGGCCAAAGAATGCGCGGATCAACAAAACGTGGAACGATTATCCTGTTGATATAATTGAAGAAAATAAGTTCCTTCATTAATGCGTACACGGGTTTCTTGTAGATATCAGATGCGATAAATGACTTGATGATGGAGACTTCAGCTGATACACGGTTCCAATCATCTGGAGAGACATCCATAACACATAAAAACCGAAGGCTACATTCTGTGCTGGGAAAATGCGGAGGATGTTTGCCGATTTATCCACACTTATCAATTACATAAAGCAAGAACCTAATCCCACGTTTCCGTCCCCAGTGACTTCACTCGTCCACCAATTTGTTTGGCTAAACTCTTAAGGTAGGACAAATGGACGGAGCAGTTATAAGCGGCTGAGCATGGGGTACAGTTTGCCATAACTCGTAAGGTAGGACAAATCGACGGAGCAGTTATAAGTATCTAAGCATGGAGCAGAGTTCGTCATAATTTAAGTCAACTGGATGGAGCAGCTATCAAGATGAATAAATGCGGCATAATTAGGCGTTGACCATGGCTTAAGTCAGCCGGACGGAGCGGCTACCAATGGCAGCGCAAGACATATGAATCGGAATAGTCAACGCGTGCAATATAGTCGACGTATATTATATAATTGACAACATTTTCAAATGAGGCAAGGTTAACAGCAGTTTGCCGATCATGTTTCCAGGATTTCGTTTTCGCCAACAAATCTCCGGAACTGCCGTTCGTTTGATTCAGATATTGCATGAAGGTGCTTATTACCAAAGGACCAAACATTCTCCATATTTTTTGCGTGCATCATCCTGATCTCAAGATCCATAAAATTCTGAATGATTGATCGTCTAGTGCTCGTACTGAGCTATTTCAACCAAAGATCTGTAGGCTCTCCATTCGTCCTTGATTGTTATGATGGTCATCATCATCATCATAACAGCCATGAGCCTGACCAAAAGGTACTGTGGCTCGGGCTGCCGTTCACCTCAACAGTGACGCGGAGTAGAAGAAAACGTTACTAAGAAGGTTAAACATTATTAAAACAAGACTAAGCGGAAGAACTAGAAATGGTAAGGATATAGGCAGGCCATTGAGTGCGACACATAGCCATCACGGATAGCGTCTCTAACCAGCGGTTTGAGTGATCACGAGGACCCCAGCCAGGCAGGCGACACCTACCCACTTTGCTCAATGGAGCTGTGAAGGTCATCATATTTTGTGACCAAGTTGTTGATTGACCACCACGTGGTATGACCCAACTGTTGGTGGCCTTGGCATGTAATGCCCGGTACAGTAAACGGCAATTATCCGTTTCAGGAAATTCGCCTTGA
>JTDE01009773.1:2569-12596 GCA_014338405.1 Paragonimus skrjabini miyazakii | reverse complement strand
AGAAAAGCTCACCGTTAAAATTGATAGTTTAGAGTCCTTGGGGAAGATTTCAAGTCGATACGGAAGCTGCGAATAAAACAAACTGGTAAACTTGATCAGGAAATATTCTAATGTGTATTGTCCATTAGCATGTGCAAATTGTGCACTTCACTTGAGTCAAGGACGAAGAATGTAATAAGTACAAGTTAGTCACGAAGGGCTGTAATTTATGCTACACCAAAATGACTCGATCCCCTTACGTTTCATAGACACACGAAAGAAAATAACTGGCCTTTGCACATTCATTTGGCAGTTGTCGGGTTTTCATGTTTTCTGAACCAAAGGCATGATAGACAAATGGATGGGATGTGTTTATTGGCAATTACTTGTGTGTATGTGGGTAGAAGTCTAATTTAGATCACCGCGAGTCAGCAGAGGGTTTACGAGGGTTGACGTCACCCAGCTTCATTTAGCCGTGCTTTCCCGTTAACGTTTAGGTTGTTCACAGTTGAACACTGTCTGATAGACTCTCACATGTGGACTGCACGAAGTAAGCTTTGTTATTCTGCGAATTCCAGTGCAGATAAACTTGCATAGATTCGACACAACTTAACAGAAGTCAGTGCATCAGAGATGACATCTGACTCGGTGGTAACTACAGAGGACACATGTATTCTAATGACAGTGTGAATTTAAGCTAATGGAAAGTATTTGTCATTCACATAAAATCAGTGAGTACACCCAAGGTCAAAGTGTGATACAGTGAATTTGAAAATAAACAACTACCAACAGAGTATATGGACCTTATATACTGTGGCATGGTAGACGATGTTTGTGTACGAAACGTTTGATGCTAGTGAATATCCTGACAAATGCTTTGCTCTTGAACTAAAAAGTCTGTAGCCACATAGAGGCTTCTACTTAGGTTTAAAACTATCCACATGGACCTGCCCTACGAAGATAAAATCTCAAGTTGATCCCTGACCATAGATTCCACACTCTGTACAATTAAAACTATCGTTCACCTCTGTTGTATCGCTAGTGAACACAACCTCAAGCTATCCTGACTGATTGCAAAACACTCAGCAACGAGGCAAGACAGAGTGTAATGTATGTTGCCAAAGGAGCATTATACGTGAAATCAACTCATCAACTGGCTTCAGTAGTTTGGCTTCAGTAGCTTGGTTTCGGCCTTGACCTACGATTGTTTTGATCACCCCATGACATGTTTCAGTGTTATTGTTCGGTTCATGCTTATGACCCGTCGATGCACTTGTTTGACCTTTCGGTGAACACCGTGTTGGACGTCACAAATGAGATCATTTTGTACCGAGCCGGTCCTGACACCTTCCTCTTCAAGTGTTTCGTAAGAAGGTCGCTTCAGGTCTATCTGGAACCTTACAACTTGTTTCCGTCGCCACTCTGAACGGCGACTATTTTGCGGGTTTTGACTTGTACTCTGAGTGGGGTGGTGAACGATTGACGAGCCCTTTAAGTCATAGGAGTCCATGAGAAGGTCGAGATTTAATTGTTGTTGTTCCGTACAGGACAGTCTGCATTCGTTCCTTCTCAGTTAGTCGGCGTGTCGTTTCCAAACGTGCGAGTTTACCTGTACGTTGTAGGTTACGCGACTGGCTCTTTCGATGATGGTTTCGACAATCCACTTCTGTTGGCCAATGAGATAGTCTTGAATCAACACCCGACCTGTTGGTTTCACCCTGGTTGTCGTTCGTAAGCCTTCAGGTATTGGTCGTTTGGTATCATGGACGAGTCGCAACGATCGATTCATGAGCACTTCAGCAGGTGGGCGGCCATTAGGACACAGTGGATTGGGTGTGGATCTGTTGTTGATTAAGAAAGTTTCGAGGATTTCTGTGGTCGTTCCTTCTCCTCTGGCTTTATTGAGTGCACGCTTGAATATGCAGACAAAACGTTCCGCCTGACCGTTTGACTAGTACCAGGGTGACCGATGTGGAACTCAGACAATATCTTGTTACCTAGAACAGAGGGGATGACGACACGATCTACGAAGAGTAAACAACCATTAACAACAGAGAGTGCGGTCCGGCGCTGGAAAAAGACTGGCGAAGTTCTCCTTCCGGACAAGTGTTAGACCATCCGTTCTGATAATATTCTATGGCCTGCTGTAAAACACTGCCATGTTTAGGGGAATCACGGACCATAGCGAAAGAAACAGGTAATTAGGATATAGTCTGAGCAACGACAGCACTGACCTCTGGTTCTGTATCGAGAGATGCGACCACGATATCCTCTACGGAGTGCGAGTTGATCAATAGTAATAGGGCATCTTCTTGGCCCGTCTGATCTGTTGAGGCGTGCCTAATTGCAAAATTGTAGCCAAGGAGTATAGTCGCTCAGCGTTGTGGATGGTTTGCTGTATACACTGAAATGCCTTTTTTCGAACCGAAAATAGCAAGCAGTGGTTTGTTACCAGATTGAAATTTCTACCATACAACATTTTGTGGAATTTCTTGACAGAAAAACTGATATCTAACGTCTCTTTTTCAATTTGCCCGTAATTACGCCCAGCAGATGTCAGTGATTTAGCGGCGTGACCGACCTCCTTGGTTATACCATCAGGGAAATCGTGGGCTATGACAGATCCAATACCCCGATTAGACGCATCAGTCGTCATTGTAATAAACAATTTGGGGTCATAATAAGCTAGCTGAAGTTCAATTTGTAAACGTTTCCTGACTTCACCAAAAGCTTCTTGACATATGGGTTACCATTCTCACTTTGTATTTTTAGGCAGTAAGCTATTCAGAGGTTCTCGTAAGCGATGCATAGAAGGGAGGAAAGAACTGTAAAAGCTTATCAATTCAAGAAGCGACTTCAGTTCAGGTATATCAGATGGCGGTGGCATTCGCACAATAGCCTGATTATTAGCAGGATCCAGACGGCGGCCATTTTTATCAATAATGAAACTGAGATATTTAACTGACATTAAGTAGAACTTACCGGAAACCGTAGTCATGTAATCGGCTGAGTTCAATGTTCAGACGGCAAAACAATTCTTCCTTTATAGGTCCTGCGATGATTACATCGTCAAGGTATGCAGCAGTGCCATCGACTCCACTTAATGTGGTGTCCATAATTTGTTGGAAAATTGCTGGCGCCATTTTTATCCCGAAGGGTAACCTGGAGTACTAGTAGAGTTCTCCATGCGTTTTGATCGTCAGTAGTGTTCGTGATGATTCTGTCACTTCGATCTGAAGGTAAGCATCGGATATATCACGCTTTACAAAATACTTACCTTCGTTCATTTTGGCGAAATGTCTTCGGGTAGGGGCAAAGTATACTGGTGTATGTGAAAGACGGCATTCGGACCAGTTGAATAATTTGCACCGATACGCACCCTGCCATTTGGCTTCTGAACGACGACCATAGACGCAGGACTCTGGACTCAGGACTCTGGTGGCCTCTAGACGCTTCAATTCGTCGTTGACGATGGGCAAAATTGCATGCGGAACCGACCTTTTTGGTCCAAATACTGGTTTGGCATCTGGAATTAGATGCAACACTGTTTGACTCTTTGTGCAGCATCCAAGCTCATGCCCAAAAACTGTAAACAACTTGCGATAGAGATTCTCAGTTGGACGGTCATATGGTTGGGATAAGTTCCGTCATTTTAGCACTTGAAAAGGAGTGGATTTAATAAGCGGGTAGATAGATCGATCTGATAAGTTCCAACTGCCTATCCAGTCGATACCGAGAAGGTTCAAATTGCAGTCTGCACGTACACGAGTGTATTGTTGGTTGGTTTTAGGTTGGTGCCCCAATTGCGTGCTAGGTACCAAAGGTTATGATTGTTATATCAGACGCTGTGTTTGGCTGTTACTTGACAATTTTCCTGTTTGTCTGAACGGTGACATATTTTCTATGCATTGGTGAATTCTGCTGTGATGTGGCAGGTACGGTGTCCTAGCATGGCTTGTAACCGCGTTTTCTACTCGATGGTCGTACACTCTGACGATGAAACTCAGGGAGCCGTTATGTTTTACAGTTGGTCCCTTTGTGTCTTCGGTGATGACAGAGAGAATACTGGTGTTTCTTAAAGATACAGAATTTTACGTAGTGCCAGTAGAGTCAAGCTTGAATGTGAACATTTCAATTTATCTACTATGACGGAAAACCAGTTTAATTCCTTGATTCATGTCTGCGGACTACAGTCACAAGCTGTTAGTGACATAAGAACCAGGTTGCTTGGCAAGCTTGATCAGTCTCCCGACATAGCGTTGCACGAATGTAAACGCCTGGTTAATCTGAAACATAACACGGCCATGTTGGAGTGTTCAATATCCAACCATGCATTCAATGTCGCTCAGACATGCACCACACCGTCCAACAGTAACAAAACTCTTAGCACTACTAATGCACCATCAGCATATTGGCAATGCGGAGACTGACACCTTCCCCTTCGTATCGAGCCATTCTTGACAACTTCTGAACCAAACTTACGTATTCAGTTCAGAGACTCAGTGGCTTGCACTGTTGTTATTTTCTGTCCTTAATCATACCTTGTTTCTATAGAGAACTTTACTTCTATCGCATACCAGGCACCTGTCAGAAAAAATACACGAACACCATCTCACTTGATTGATAACTGAACAGGAATAGGCAGTCTTCAACGCATTTCTTCACACCTCGTTGACTCAGACCATAAGGTCGAAATGCATATTGCATTTAAGCCTAGGTAAACACACACACATTTGCTTGTTAGTCATCGTGAACTCTGTCGCAATTCTGCCGGGATACACCAATCTGTGTACATGAAAGTCTTTTGTTCAAACACTAAATTTAGAATGGCCTGTCGTCGGTAAAGTAAACGATACAACAACACAGTCACTGTTCCAAAATTTCCAAAAGACATCCGATTTACGAGAAATTTTGACTCGATAACTATTTATAAACTTATCAAATATTAAAACGTCAGTTTGTTCGCCACATTTATCAAAACAAACTTAAACTGAGCCCTTCTTGTCTGATTTTGAAATCATAACTGAGGGATAATCACAGTATTCTCACATGAGGCAGAGGAAGTAAAATTGACATCAGATCCACGTTACAAAAACAGTGAATTTCACATTGCGAGCTAAGTTTTTCAACAACTAGCCGGGGCATCGAAAAAACTCGTTCAGCTAATCCCTGATTTGCTGATGATGATTCGGTGCTTTAGTGGGACCATCCAGGTTTAACGGAAACATGACTTGTAGCTGTCGTCACATTCTCTCACGTAGCCCATCATATGACACGCCCACTGTCCCAACCTGCACTGCGCCTGAGAGCTCTCTTCCAGACCCTAACGGACACACGCACGCAGTCACCACCTGCACACTCAGTCGCTTGGGACGCTCTAACTGGATGTGATTCTGTACAGTCGATACGCAGGCACGTATGACGCGGTTGAACCCGGAACGGAATAGAGAGACCAACACAATTGAACAGGACAGTACATGGTCCAGACGAACGCCACTGTATTAAGCTTGTACACCAAACCCAACAATAAAGATCCAGACCATTAGACTTGAAATTTGCACTGACTATCATTGAGATATCGCTATTTGTTAATGTTAGTTATTTGTTAGCTCTCACGGTTAAGAGTTCCACTACAGACTGCAAATCGAAAATTTCTGTGCTTTCTGAAATAACCGTTTAGATAAACAAGCCGAATGAGTTCTAGTGTATCCAAAGATATTCCTTGGCGCAATTTTTTTCATGCTGTTGTGGACAGCCTTTTCATAATTGTGGTCATATGTTTTGATAGTATGTTTCCTCATACCACAATAAAAACCTATACTACCTGGATCGTTTAATAATTCTCGTTCCTAGAGTGACTTATCGAGCGAACGTTTTGCATACCCATCGCTTCGTCAATGACGTATCTTCGCACAAATAGAAAGATTGAATTGAACCACAGACGGTTGAATAAAGGTAACTATCGAGAAAATTTAAAAAAAAACTATCTGCAAACCACTTAGTTAAATCCATGTATATGCTAATGTGGTCGTTCCTATTGCAAAGTCGACAGGACGGAATCAAAATCATTGATTTATAATTTTCTTATATGATTTAAACTAATCCAGCGACCCCACATTAAACATAACTGAAAAACTTAAATGGTGGAGAAGCAGATAACTGAATAAAAGTTTCAGTTGATCGTCCAAAAATCCACACAGAAGTACAAAAATCGTTCGCCTTCTAAGCGTAGATAATTCTGGTTGACATTCTATAGAGAATATCGACTTACCACGTTCGCACAGGGATCCCAATACGTTGTAGAATTTTCGTTCCTTTTCGGCATGGTCACTTAGTGAGATGTGATCTAACAAATAGGTTAACACTCAGCTAGTCGTCTGCCACACCGAGCACTGTTTGCCGAAGCTGCGGTCGATTGGCGCAAGGTGCGAGGTGGACAGATGATGACCTGGCGTAGACAAATGAAATCTTTTACGAAGGGGTTTGCTACTATAGATCGGGTTCGTCTTCCGGGCTGGTGCCCTCGCGACTCACAGAGTCGGTGAATTGAGACGTTAGATGAGATGGCGGCTAACCGAGCTCAGTGGCGTGAATGTTGTCGTTGTTTGTCCGAGTTGTCTGTGAAGTGAGTGCACTTAATGACGCGCGGAGCAGTGAAAGCCGTAAGGAAGCTGTCTTGCTGATGACGCCTCACTTTCACTTACAGCTCGGTTGTTTGTTCGCAAGGTGTAGGCGCCTTGATGTTGTATGTTTGAATGTAGACGTAGCTAATTTAAATGATTAGGTCCCCTTCCCCTCCCATATTTTCTCCTCTCTTCCTACACAGAGTTTGCTTTTTCTTCTTCACGGTTGTGTGGCAGTTAAGCATCAGTCTGAACCACTGATGTATTGCTGTCTAAGATGATGATGATGATGATGAGTTTTAAATATTGTTCATTGTGAGAAATCACTTTAAGGATGAAATTGATGACGATGTTGCAATTTTCACTAGAAATTAAAGTTCAAGACATATTATTACATTATAGGGGGTTGAATATCTGATGCTCCATTTGAGGTTAAAGATTTTAACTTTGAGTGAGCCAGTGACTGGTATGGATAAATTTCTTTATCTTTACTAATAAGAGAGCAATGGAACGATGGTCAACAATGGGTGAAGGAAAATTCAGTCTAAGCTTCAGTCCATCTTTTCATATGACAAATGGTTTGTTCACGGTGACATTAACATCAAACAAACTGCCAATAAACCATCACACCGAAACTCATCATCACACCAAATTGCATACAGATTTCTGGCTGTCCAGGGAATTTCGAACATGAGGCTAGTGAACGGAGTTAGCGGGGAAGTCATTGCTTCACCTGGCTCGTTTAAGTAGATGGTCCAGTTGTTGACCACAAATACCGTCACTTCTCCTTGATACAGTCAATCCTAACAGTTTGTGAATATCTTACGATCGATTCAAACTAGCTCTATCAGAAACTGTGTATGACCTTCTCTGAGTATCTTTCGTGACTTCACGAATATATTACTGGAGTCTCGTAAACTAGGTACCGCTCCCATCTGAATTCGAATTTTGTGGACATGCTAACGCATTTTCCCCCTCTTCACCATATATGTTAATTATTGACCTGCTATCCCGTTATTCCGGTAAATTAGAAATTTATCCAGACAATGGTCATGATTAATACTACTCAATTTTTCATGGTCCTTTTGGCTAAAACGGTTTCTGAACAATACTAGGTCAACCACAACTGTCAGAACAGGTGTATGGTTATTTGGACGCGCCTGGCCTAGTGGCAATGGAATTTCACTTTTCTCGCTATACACTTGCTACACTGGCTCCAGTAGACTGAAGCACACGGTAAATTATCGGGAAGTCTTAGTGAAACTCACAGGTAAATATCATCAAGCGTTCAGATGTGATCATGTAGTTGTACGTAATGTAAGTCCAATTTGGCTATCACTTGATAACTTCAATGAAATTCTGAATCCCCGTTTCCGACAGTTTACAACTATGATGTTTAAAGCAGTTTTTAATGGCTTGATCAAAAGGAATTCCCTCGATTAGTGCAGAGAATCTTACTTGGTTTGTACTAAAAATTCAGACATTATAATTACAAGCCTATCCGTCTCATACACACTCCTCTTCATGTAAATGGATGTGCAAACTTAGTTTGAACGAACGGAGCTATATCTTCACCACCATGGAAATATAAATTTCAGAAATGAGTGTACATGTATCAGTCAAACAATAATGAGGTGATTATATTTTTTTTCAAACGTTTGCTTTTTACAAACGCACTACAGCGCGACGTTGCTATATGTTGTCGTATTATGCCTCGACTATCTTCAAGCTATTCAGTGTATCTCCAAAAAGACTTCCATTCAAGTACGACGTACATAAACTGACATTTTATCCGTAATCACTCGCGGCTGATGTTCAAATTAAAGCGACCAAAATATCCCACTCCTATCGGTAATCAATCGGTCCAAATGAATACTTCACTTCAATTGGAAAAAATGTCATTCATTTAGTCATGGACTGTAGTTCACAGGAGAGCTACTGTGTTTCTTGTCAGTGCAATCGTGAAATCAGCGAGTTACTTGCAAGCTAATGTAGCTAAGCCATTGTGTATGATACTTAGGTGTTGCTTCATATGCAGTCAGTGATGCAGTGGTTAGGATGATTGTCTTGTGAATGTAGTGAGTGACATGTTCCCATTCTTCAAGCAAATAGATACTTTGACACTTGGGCCACGAACGAAAGATGCCAGAAAATCGTCCGCAACACCAAACACATCCGCGGATGCTGTAGTAGACTGGCATCAGTTATGAGGTTGAGGAATAATACATATATACCGAGAGAAATGTAGTACAGTAGCAAATAGTTAACGATTGCTGGTCGCACGTTTCTCCTGGGCTAGTGTTCATCATCTACAGAGTAGACAAGCTGAGAAGTTAAACCAGCTAATCGGCGTCAATGGCGTTGATGTTGTGGTTATTTGGAAGCAGTGATTATTGAGTAAATGCATTTAAACTGCTGTGGGGAAGCAAAATGCACGTAAGAATCGTCCTACTGAAGAAATCTCATTCTCACTTATAGCTCGGTTATATGTTTTCAAGTGCTGCTTCTCAGTGCTCAACCGCAAATCACCACTACACAACCGGTTCGTCTGTTTTCAAACTCACCAGTTAGAGATGGTCAGATAGTCACGTATGTAGTACATACATATTCCTCTTCAGAAGGAATGCTTGGAGAACTGGTGACCAAACGGATGAGAGCATTGCTTTGTTACGTAAAACTGGTCATGGAGTGTCGACTTGAAAATAAACACCATGATGCATTTCATACAACATTTCAAGTCCGTAGGTCCGTGACCGTTACCAAACTGGCTCTTCGAGGTGCACTGTGTCCATCCACATTTTAGAACTCTGGCAATGTTCAAACAACGCAGAATATCCCTTGTGTCAGATGAGTCGAACACTTTGAACAGACATTGTTAATTTCGCAAACAGGTAACATCAACCTTGCTAACCAATTTTCATTATAATTGCATTTGTATAGGTTTTCAGCGATTTGTACACGTGTTCGAGGTTGGAGGCCCAAATCACCCGGATCCAGTCAATTTGTCCGTTTCGATGTCAGCGGTGTTCTGTTGACCTAAAAGGCAGTCATTGAAAACAGGGTGTAGCACCGCTCTTGGGGGTTACAGGGAATAGCGAGAACAGAGTAAAATAATAATCTAGTAAAGCATAATAAAATACTAATCTAACAACTTCTTAAGTAAGTGAGAATCTAATAACGCTTTGAAGCGGTACCTGGAAGAAAAACTAACAACCTCCAATAGGAGGTCGTTACAGTGGTTAATCAGGCAATTATCCGTTCCACGGGATTCGCCTTAAAGGTCATTCAAAAGGCAAAACGGTCCTTTTGGCGCGAATCCTCGATTTTTAAATATTCCATGAAATTTTAAAATCAGCATTCCAGGCAAAGTACTTACAGTACATCAATTGGAAATAAGCGGCGTTAATGGAAAAATTGGAATACTT
>JTDE01009771.1:2916-13115 GCA_014338405.1 Paragonimus skrjabini miyazakii | reverse complement strand
GTGATGTTGAGCATATCATGGGCCCAGATAGCCTTCGCATCATACCATTTTGAAGATCCATGGCTAGGGAACCGTGGAGTGCAGGAATTGATAATTGGTGGTCTAAGAGTAGGATTTTAACATGGTGGAGCATTGCTGAACATACAGATATCCTTCTGATATTGGTGACAACATCGACCAAAAGTTATGTTCACTGGATAAGTTGTGGCTGCAATAGTACAGGGAAGTCAAACCAATGGTGAACAGATCATCGGTAGTTAACGGTGGGTTGTTCAGTTCAACGTTCGCGCATCTTCACCCTTCAAATTCCACCTAAAAGGTTCCCCGGTGTAATGAATTGTATAAACAGAAAATATTGAAGATATGTCCGAGTAATCCAGTTGCGGTATACATATCACACTTTCATTCTATCGGCAATGTAGGAACCTGACTGTTCGCCAAGTACCACTTCATAGTCATACCTGGAATGAGAAGTTCCGCGAACCAACTCGTCAAACTGTTCTCCACCTTAAGAGTTGTATATAGTACAATATACTTGGATTCATTATCAAACATTGCTGCTTTTGATCCACTCAGAGGATGATCCCGCTGACCTGGCCAATAAAGAACATCTTAGTATGCAGTATGCGTTCACATTAGTAGCTGCATCAGCCTGATTCACATGAACTATGATTAACGTCTGTCTGTGCGGTATTGGTTCGCATTAGTAGCTGCTTGAACCTGATCAACTTGAGCTATGAAGAACGTCTGAGTATGCATACATACTAGTAGATGCTTCAACCTCATTAACTTAAGCTATGAATAACGTCCATATACGCAGTATACGACCACACTAGAAGCTACTCCATCCGATTGACTTAGACTATGAACAACTTTTCAGACTATAGGATGCGTTCACGCTTGTAGATGCTTCAACTTGATTCACTCAAGCTATGAGGAACGCCTGCATACGCAGTATACGTTCAAACTAGTAGGTGCTCCAACCTCATTAATTTAATCTATGAATAACGTCTATATACGCAATATACAATCACACAAGTGGATGCTTCACGCGATTGACTTAAACTGTCAACAACGCCTCAGCATGCAGTATACGACCCCACTAGTAGATGCTCCACCCGATTGACTTAGACTATCAACAACGTCTGGGAATACAGGACGCGTTCACGCTTGTAGATGCTTCCACTTGGTTCAATTAAGCTAGGAAAAACGTCTGTGTGTGCATTATAGGTTCACACAAATAGATGTTTCAACCTCATTCAATTAAGCTATGAATAACGCCTACGTATGCAGTATACGTCCACACCAGTAGCTGCTCCACCCGATTGACTTAATTTATGATCAGTGTCTGAGTATGCAATATATGTTCACACTAGTTGCTGCTTCTTCTGAACCACATTCACCATGAACAGTCTGGAGAACAAACACATGCGGGAAGTGACAAAAAATCTGTGTTTGAAGCGTCTGGGGTACATGATTATTATCATCTTCGATTCCATTGATTGCCATATTGATTGGACGCAATAGACACTTGGCGTTCCAGACATCGTCGTGTGACTGGCTGACAGGTATACCTCCCGGTGATCAACAGGCAGCTTGGTTTCATCTGTTTCCGTATATTGTTCCACATGAACGCCATGCGACACCAATCTAGTTAGAAACGAGGCAGTAGGGTGGATAGAATTTACTTCTGAAGATTCTAGATGATAGAGTGAGATATGGTTCCCGTTTCTTACGTCGATCCATATACACCGAAGATGGAAACAATCACATGATAGCGTCATTTCCAACCATTTCTAAGAACAACGTTTCATCGACCAGTATCTACCTGAAATCTTGCAAACAAAGAGAAATAGTTTGAATATCGTATAGGAAATGAAATTGGAAATGTCGTCATACATGTTTCACTATCAAATGTGTTGGTGTTCTTGTCGGAATGCAAAGCAAACACTGTATGGTCGTATATTCCCATTTCGGCCATATCTGTGAAACGCCGCAAAATGAAGCACTCTCAGGTGTTAGGATGACGTATTTCATCTCTATAATGGCAATGATCGCATTTATAAGACTTGAAAAGGCGAGCTAACATCAATAACAGGTTGTTTTCGCGAAAATGGTAGAAACATTTTTCATCACCAAGCTGATACTTTTGGGACTTATTCGATGTATTCCAATTTTTCCATTAACGCCGCTTATTCACAATTGATGTACTGTGAGTACTTTGCCTTAAATTCTGATTTTGAAATTGCATAAAACATTTAAAAATCGAGGATTCGCGCCAAAAGGACCGTTTTGCCTTTTGAACGACCTTCAAGGCGAATCCCGTGAAACGGATAATTGCCAAATAAATTAACCAAAGGGACATAAAGATAGAGAAAAATTCTGGTTTCTGAAATGGCATTTGTCTCACTCGCTTCTGAAACGATATCTTGCAAAAATTTTTCATGTTCGATAAAAATGCTGAGTAGTTACAGCAATTCTCGCTTCACCAAGTTAACGTTGGCTTCATGTTCAATGTCCTGCCAGTGGTCATGTAGTGGGTCTAAACAATATATAAAGCGTGGTTGTGAACGCACAGCAAAAATGAGAGCGAACCATAAGAAACTGACTTACAACAGTTCGTGAAAGTACGGTGGTTAAGAGTTCCACCACACTGAGTGGATTTATACCATCCTCCGTGTTCCTCCAAGGAGCTTTTGAATTCACAGCGCAGAGGATTGTGGCGACGGATAAATGTGAAGGTTTGCTGAGAAACATGGTTAATTTTGTTAGCCTTCAATACTACCGGAGTTGGCCGACAGGCAACACGGAACATGCAGAGAACTCACTGCTAGCGACCTTGAAGAAAATGTTTGTATTATTGATTAATTCGATTCAGTTGGTTTAATCATCAAGTGTACATGTGAACTTGACGAAGACAAAAAGTGTAAATAGCAATGAAAATTATTAAGTAAAAATGCTGTACAATATGTTACACACCTCGCTGCATCCGCTGTAGTGTACTGATGCAAGCCTCCATATGTGCCACTAGTTTGTTTAATGCATCTCCATCATTTGTTCTCACGATCGGTCCACCAACTGGTTGACTAACGTGGGTCCGAGCTATTAAGTGCAGGCGACCAACCTTCGTCTTCTGTGTCCCCATGGCGACTAAGAAACCCTCTTCAAGCTCCAGTATAGCGCAGCTTTCGATAGCTTCCCTTGCTTTGCCTACACAGTAGTGAAATAAATGAGATGAACAGGCTTCGAGATCTAGTGCAGAGTTTGATACGCCAAACTGGAAATTGCGAACTAACGACCAGTATCTCGATCCTTTTCCGTTAAATATAATTATATCTATTTTAGGGCAATTTGACAGTAAATTAAAAATGCTACCAAGATCACTCTCCTTCTGATGGTCGTTCGAGGAGGAGCCGGTATCTTTCACATGCCTTCGGCAGTACTCGATCGCGTGAATCGCTACGCTGCATTCCGCCATCATACGACTGTACCACCGCTCCGACATATACGTTTCTTTTCACAGGAACATTAAGTGAGTCGCAACACAGTAAAAACGTGGCAGACATGGCCAAGTTAGCCAAGTGTAAATCAGACGTCAACCCGTCTTCTCCACTCCACTGAATAACTAAAAGTGAGAAACGTCGGTGATTGGCACATTTCCATGGGGCTACTTTTATACTTGAGTAATGATTACGAATAACTTAATAATGGAATTTTTCGCTGCTATAGATATATCTTACTATAGATTAAGTGGTTTTCATTTCATTGTAAATTTTACTCATTCGGGCTAGTTTGAAAGCTCTGGGTTATTTGATTGTCAGTCACCTCTGGTTTGGCTGTTTTTCACATTATTGCCTTCATGATGTGTTACTGGTAGTTGTAGGCAATAACACGTCATATCACGTGTATTGTAGGCGTGACATAACGCACTTTTTTGTTCAAGAAAGATATTTTTGAGACTGGACTGCAGACCAACTTTTACCTAGTATGGGTTATGTTAAGCATTGGTTTGTTTTTGGTTTGTTGGTCCTCATACTGCCTGAAGCCTTATGGTTAATACACTGTAAGGCACCATGCGTACTGCGCAAGGCTCATGTTGCCGTGCCAGTATCTATAGTCGAAAACGCCGGGAACGTCCAAGACGTGGCATCAGCATTGTTGGTGTTTCCTCGGTACTATCCCTACCACCTTAGAGAATAAAGGTATTTCATGAGCAAAACCCCATAGTCCATACCTTTGTCATTTATTTCAGATTGAAGATGATGGAGGCGACCAAGTAGTGGGGGACACGTGTCCAATTCCTTCCGCTGAGGCAATGCACGTTCTGCTCGGTTCATGTGGGTCCTGTAAACAAAACATCATTCAACTGTTATAATGAACACTACCGTAGCAGCTTCATATGTTTGTGACGCGGTGAGATTGTTCTCTATTCAAGACAGATCCCCGACGGCCGCTGATCTGAAGCTGCTTATCACGCCATTGAAGCCGCTTGTTCCTGACTTGCCTTATGTAATACATGTTTTGTGTATCCCACAATTGGTTC
Source organism: Paragonimus skrjabini miyazakii (assembly GCA_014338405.1). Lineage (NCBI taxonomy): Eukaryota > Metazoa > Platyhelminthes > Trematoda > Plagiorchiida > Troglotrematidae > Paragonimus > Paragonimus skrjabini miyazakii. The sequence goes on along the minus strand of JTDE01009771.1, from coordinate 8,572 downwards.
ACTTCTCAGAGTCGTATCGCTAATTTCATCCGTGTCGTCACTTTCGTGTGTTGAAAAGCTAGGCGGCCACAGCGAACAACAACTGTTTGAAAAACATATCAGAACTCCAAACCGACAGCGAGGAGCTGAATGAACTGCTGTTGGGGAGGTTTGTGACTCTCGTGGTCATGATAGGCAATGTGATGGCCTTTATCAACAGCAGCCCACGGTCGCAATCGTCGCCAACCTTCTCTCACAACCACAGCAAATCCCATTTGCCAACGAGGGATTCCGATATTTTTCTAAAAACTGAACAATGATCTGGATAATGAAGAAGTCTACAAAGATTTCGTAGGCGATGCGCACGATAGTTTTTATTACAGTGAATTCCTAGCATATGTTTACCCTCAGTGTGTCCAACAAAGTGGAAACGTATTATTAACGTACTGTATTTCTTTGGATGTCAGCAGCCGATGTGCCCTCCTTTTACTTCCAGGTTTTACCATTTGCAGGCCGTCATGATAACGTTACTGATCACTGTTTTTCTTTCGTCGATGCCCTTGCAGTCGTTCACCGGTGGCGCACTGTTGTTGAGTGCACAAGAAAAAGGTGCGTAACTATTTGTTTGCTAAATCGCTGGCGATAGAGATAAACTGACTGGAAACAAACGGAAAGTGTCACTTAATGGACAACAACATTTCGCAAATAATTCTGAGTAATAGGTTTTATTCCGGTCCCCTAAAAGACGCCGGTTCATGTGATCGAAACTATCACAAGAAGGTAAGTGAAAAGTAAAATATTTCATCATGGGGTAGTTTCGAGGAGCCAAAGACAGGGCGATGGAACATCCAAACGCCGATACTCAGAGGATAATCAAAAAATGGTAAGAATCTGTAGACTTACGAAGGTCATTCACTTAAAACAGCAATAAGAAGCTGGAAGAGGCCAAGAAACTACAAGTGAAGGAGACCAAAAAACTGTTATGATGTATTTTTGATTCATGGATGAACTTAGCTGAAGTTAACCCACCACATACAAGTTTTGTGTGAAACTACTTCTGTTATTCACGTTAATATAGTAGAGTTGGTTGACCAGACAGAATTGCATCGAACTGAAGCCCGAAGATTCCTGGAAATATTGCTACCACTGTGTGTACAGAATCTACCAGGTAAACAGGCACCTGTGGAGTTTCTCTCATTTTTGTTTGCAAACGATGATTCGCATCTGTCCAACAACATTTTTGCACCATATATGCATGTTGGGTGACATGATAAAAGTGACCTTGCTAAGCAATGCAACATTTGTGCTCACCGGTCCGGTATTCCCTCCGTTGCGCAGTCGCTCAACGATATTGCACGGATCTTTCAACGAAATTTTTAAGCACCGCCATACTACTAACATCTTCTCAGCTCTGACCGCGCTTGAACAGTCCACGGTGACACCGTAATATCCCCATTCTCGGATACTGGTAATCTGGAATATTGTGGTGGTCATCTTGAACACCTGTGAACACCTTCTATGAGTCATATCCTCTGATTATCGTGACTTGCTGGAGCTTTGTAACTATTCTGGTTCATTCGTTCATTGTGTTGTCACCGATGGCCTGGTGGGGAACACTTCCATTTACTTGGGCTAATCATTAAATCGTCTTGACCAATACATATCCGAGATTTTTGACGCTATGAAGCCCTGCCTGCTGGAAGTCTTATTGATTCGTGTTATGGCTTCACCTATTGATAACTCTTAACGTAAAAATATTTACGAGTAATGGGCAGTTATCAGACTTATATTCTGACTTTAGGTGTTACGTAGGAGTCTATAATGCGTTCTTCATTGAAGGCTGATATTTGTCATAATAAAGCCCTGTATGTTAAAAGTCTTGCTGATTCGTGTTATAGCTTCAAATGTTAGCCTCTTTTCTCATGAAAATTATTCGTTATGAAACTTTAACGTCACTTTTTCGTGTTTCTTCACTGCTCGTTTTTTTCATGCCCTCTTGTTTACTCAATGTTTTTGTTTTTAAGGCTGCTCTATGTTCAACTCGCCTGTCGCATGCAGAATGCGGGATCTGAAAATGATTTCAACTTATACGGGGATGATTGTTGATTGCTGGAACTCCTTTTAATCCGATATATACATGTACTTTTCTGTCGCGGTACTTATCGTTTCGCTGTTGATCTCTGCATGTTCAGCGGTCACGCAGAAAACTTTATGGTAATATGTCCACCTTGGGACCAATTTGAAGAGTTATCCGATGCGTCCCTTGTTCCCCTCCATACCGGTTTGCGCAGTCATTTGAAGACGTTCAAACTGAACGCTTTATTGACAAAAATGATCCTTTTAAATTGGTTTGCCAGTTTTTGCCAAATAAGATTGCTCGTTAAAAAGAGAAGTCGGTGAAACCTACTGACTAATGGCAGCTGTCCGTAAGCGTTGAATTACATAAGATTCGAATTGTTTTAGTGGCTGAAGCAAATAACCAAGAATGTGAGAAAGGTGCTATCAACGCGATTGGCCGACTCGGATGCTGCTGTGGCCAGTTGGGAACTAACTCTGACATACTGAGAAATTACTGTTGCCAGAGTCGGTGTTTGTTGTACGCACACTCGGATCCAACTCCTTGCCAGTTCTTGCCAGACTTGGGCCGGCCCCGAGTCAGAGTCTGCGGGGGAACAGCAGCATCGGATACACAGAAGTCAGTATTTACATTTTGCTTTTCTGCGTAGACTAGCTGCTGTTTACCAACCATCTAATACATTCTTAGATCTGTACCTGCATGGCACTGTAAGACGGATTACAAAATCTAATTATCTAATTCCTTCATACGGCCGCGGTCAGCGCGCAAGTAAATATATTTTCTTCATCGCCCCTGTCTAGCATACGATCACTGATGGAACATTCGCCGTTGCTTTTGTTCATCTTGTTTGTGCAACTTACCAGATAATGTGAAATCAACAGAAGAGTCGGATTATGCGCTCTAGTAGCCTAGTCTTACGAGCGGTCTGGGCCGGATATATCATATTTCAAATGAGCAGAAGTCAAGGGATTGTATGTGAATAATTACATATACTGATATCAAACATGGTTCCGCAAATACACTGGTAAGCATTTTAACTGATCAGTCACTTAAAACCAGGTAAACCAACAGATATAACTGTGCAGCCGAGAAAAGTGATAAATGGCCCAGTTAATTCGGGCGGCAACACTGTTATTGTGTTACAGTCACTCACCGAAACCAATATGGTACACTGTGGTAGGAAACGGATTATCAGCAGTAAATTCTGATAGGGTTTAGTTGTTTACATCCGATTTAGAGTTTATGGAAATTAGCCAAATATTAACGTCAAACAGATAAGAATAGGGGAGACTAATACAATCTGACGAATCAGGTTGAGTTCGGAGATAGAAGTATAATAGTATAAACACATGAAAAGTGCAAAAGTTAAATGTGGAATTGAAATTCTCAGCGGTCTAAAGGTGTTGTACAGCAGATGGCAAGTTTTCCGCCCACACGTAGTTTAGATTAGCATCGTCCAGCTTCGGCGAACCTCATAGACCTCCCATGTAACGTAGCAGTTGGAAATGGGCGTGATCGTTTAACCAACTACGTTGAACAAATCACGCAACAGTTTGGCTTCTGATTTTCAAATGCGATTTACGACTGTCTTTTGGAAATGCGCCAAAAGAATCCGAGAGCACGAGTTCTAGCACATCCTCCACCTCTGCCACGACATTGAAAGAGAAGGATTGCACCACGTGTTGAATATTTTCTTCGACGTTAAGGGCTGGGTCGTGAAAACAACCTCAATCTAGTGAACCCAAAGTCGAGGATTTTGTGCACCATAGTCAAAATTTTGAAGAAACGTTGTGCTCGATTTTGATGTCAAGGTCAGCAGTTTCGTCAAGCAATAATAATAACACGGAACAGTTAGATAAAAAACTGTACTGAGAAAACCTCCGACGTCCCAAAAATCTTAAACCCCCCACAACGTGAGAGTTGTCTTATCAGTACCACCGTAGCTGTTCATATTATTCAGTGAATGTAAATTTACTACATACCACCAACATCGGATTTAGTGTGTTGACATGAATATTGCAGCTTTACTAGTGACCGTATAGTGAACCCGCGCCATCTTCACCACTGTAGGCTACATTCTTCGATATAATTATGTTTTAGCCATTACCTTTGGGAACGCCGCCCAACCAGTCTGACGCTTGTTTGAATTCTAAAATGGTCAACTGGAATTTCCGTCGACATTCGTCCTTTCTGGCGGCTGTCGTGCGGTTGTGCTTGAGGTTCTCTCACGTCCAACTCCCTAGCATCTTTAATGGTTGCGATGACGTCCGTTTGTGAACAGTGGGCAAATCAATAAATAAAGTTTGTCTTCTCATTGAGACTTTCAATCCGCGTCAACATAAGGCTGGGGAAATGATTGGTGTACGAACCTAGGAACTAGCATTACGAAAACTGTCCGAGGAAAATATAAAGGCCCATCAATCACGTTGGCCAAATGATAAAAACAACTAAGAGCAGGATAAGGCCAAAAAATTCGATGACAGGAACGAACAGGTGCAAAGATATGCATACAAATACAACGAAACTTTTGTCGATGAAAATAAAACGATTTACTGGCAAGTTGAAGTTCCTTAATATAAAAAGGATACCACACAAAAAAGAAAGTCAATGCCAGAAGGTGGGTACGTTTGCTATCATATGTTTGGCATGATGCGGAACGTTGAATTTATCGAGACATGTTTGGTTTATTCGCAGAAAACCGATCCCAAATTTGTCTTTTTTTTCTTAGCTGTGTGTAGTAAACAACTATGTTGAAATTTGTATCATGGGTGGATGCGAAATGTTTGTTTTCTGGTTTTTTATAACGATCCTTGCTTGTCTATTACACCTTTCTCTCTGACTATTGTTTGACAAGCTCTCACCTTCATCTGAGCCCGATTGTTTTAAGCAGCTCATGTTGCATTGGCTGTGTAACGTGTGGTCGAAACTAGCGAGCGAACACGAGTTGAATTTGAATTATGTGACGGAGCGTGCTAGTAGGTTGTTGACGCCGTTTTAGTTTCCGTTGTGTAAGTCATGTGCAGGGTTTAATGGACCTTTGACCCGTGCGTGTTTGTGATGGTTTCTTTCACAGGACCGCCTTTAGAACCCTACTTTGTGAAAAGCGCTGTTTTCCTGGTATCTCCACGTAGCCCCAAAGTCGGCCCGCAATTGTTACGGCCAATTAAATTAGAAACGGCCGGCTTTTATGTTACAACTGATGGCTATTTTAGGAATCGTGTTCGATTACTCCATTATGGACGGTTTTCCCTTTCAAAGTGTGACAGCACGTCTGTAGTAATTTTGTCACATATTACCGTACAAATTCTGATCTTTTCGATCGTCTTCTCTGACATTTTTGGACTTGGAGGAGAGTTCCATTAAATCGGCCGTCTAAATAAGCGTTATTGAAGTTGTCGACTACGCGTTACTGGGTGAAATTTTTTAAAGCGCCAGGAGCAACTTAACACCCCCGTTTATTGTTGCATGCAGCCGAATCCGAAAACGATTATGATGCTTTAAAACAAAGGTACAATTGAAGTTAACAATAGGATGCATTCGAGGCGCATGAAACATACATACAAAATTTAACCACGAACCATGAAAACGACGAAGGTAAAA
>JTDE01009770.1:2179-12499 GCA_014338405.1 Paragonimus skrjabini miyazakii | reverse complement strand
GTCTGGTTAGCAAGTCACATAATAGTATCTGAGGACTGGAGTAGGTGGGCCTCGAAATCTTAAATATAAGTTTACAGGAAACCCGGCATCGCACTTGCAGTGAATCCAGTAGTTACAGGCCATGGTTTTGCTGGGAGGCCCTACTGCCCTCTAACATGGTTCGCAGAAGTCGGTATTTGGAATAATGGCACGTCCGATGCTAGCTAATTAATCTGCCAAGCTTCTAAAGCTCATACGAATAACAAGACGAATAAAACTTGTCAAAGGTGCTGTCCTATGGTACTCCAAGTTTTAGCCTGGTTGCCGCTAGGAACTGTACGTTAGTAACAGCGGTGTTATGTGATGAATTTCGTATGGCGGAAGAAACTGGAGAATTTTTGGATACTTCTACGATAATAACAGCGATTTTCGTAAGCCTTTCGTAATAAAGTCGTTTCTTTCAACCTCAAAAAACGTATAAATAGAATGTCATAAACCAGCAGACTATTTGCGGACAATGAGAGTAGTGAATTAACTGCAAATTGTAAAACCGGTGTAGCAATTCTATAACAAGACAATCAAACCACAACAAACGAGAGTCGGTTTCCTCTCATACAAAAATTCTGAAAATTCAATGATATGACAGTTTTATCAGGCTTAAGTAGAGTGGAATAAATAATGCTGTTATAAAATATATAAAACACGACACATTTTACTTTGTCTCGCAAAATAGTGTCCGCGCTTATCTCAGTGACATGTGACCTGAAGGTACATTAAGAGATGCGCAGACGGTCGCGTGCTTAGCAGCTCATAGGTGTGGGCAGATACGTAAAAAAATACATAAAAACATTCATAAACACATAACATATATGTATATACCTATGAATATGGCATTGTAATGCCATAATGACATATCTGTGAGCCCACATGACCTGCTATATATACATATATATAAATATAATTATCATAATACAAATCGACACATCTATTTCTTCTCTTTCTATGTGAACACATGCACTTCTACAACTGAAAATGTTTCAGTTCAGTTCAGTTCAGGTTCCAGGACGAAACGGCTTCAGCCAGAGATTGTCCAGCTTCTTGCACCAGTGAGCTTCTGAGGGCGCCCAGTGCTGCGACGATAAGGAGAAGAGATTCTTCACTTCTATGAGTTAGTATGAGGGCTATCAGGTAAAAGCTTAGGAGTTTAAGCCATCAGAACACAAGTTCACAGCTATCACCGATACATACAAGTTTATCCTCCTATTGAAATGACATGAAACAAGGGTTAAGTGTAAGACTAATAAGAGTTTGATAACAATAATAGCAAATAGAGATAAAAAGTTGACTAACTTAAATCTACTACAAAGAAAGTACTTTGGAAACTCATCTAAACTAAACCCCCACAACAGGCCCGGGATGAAAGATGGCCAGCACTGATATAGTTTTCTTTTGAACTCTGTCACGCTATCAGAGGATACTACACTCTGTGGAAGCATGTTCCAACAGTTGGTGACTCGACATGCGAAGGAGTTAGCTCTAATCGATGTAGCAACCCTCTTCTCCTCCAACTTCAGACTGTAGCCTCGGAGGTGTGAGTTTGTATGCAGGTTGAACAGAGAGTTCGCCTCAACTCCGGTTATTCCCTTAAGAATCTTGTAGGTTTCTATTAAGTCTCCTCTAACCCTCCTTCGCATAAGAGAAAACAGATCAAGTTCTCTTAGTCTGTCTTCATATGAGTTATCTCGCATTCCCTCGAGCAGCTTTGTGAAACTTCTCTGAACCTTCTCAAGTATCTTTAGGTCTTTTAATAGATGCGGACTCCAAGCCTGCGCACAGTATTCCAGATGTGGTCTAACGTAAGCTTTATAAAGCGGCAACAACACCTCCGAGCTCCTTGACGCGAACGTTTACCTCAGCATATACAGTGCTCTATTACCTTTTCGCGCCGCCTCTATACACTGTTTGGAAACTTCGAAGTTCCCCTCCATGAGCACCCCCAGGTCCTTAGTTGTTTCTACCCTCCTCAGCTCTTTCTCCTCCTCCTCCTCCTTGCCAAAGTACCTGGCTGTTCCCCAGCAAGTAGCTGATTACACTTGTCTACATTCAAGGGTAGGTACCATTCACTTGACCACTTCTGAACAGTATTCAAGTCCTCCTGCATGCTCGTGTTGTCAGGATTTCTTACAACCTTCACATCATCAGTGGAGATGTAGCAGGGACATTTCAGGTTTTTGGTAAGATCATTGATGAACATTAAAAATAGTAGTGGTCCAAGTACTGATCCCTGAGGTACCCCACTAACGACTGCACCTTCTGTGGACCTTTTCCCTGCTGCCTCTACATGGAAGGTGCGACTTCTCAAGAAGTCCTGTATCCATCCTACCAGTCTTGAACGAAGACCAAAGGTCCTCAATTTGAGGACCAGCAATCGGTGGTTCACGGAATCAAATGCCTTCCTGAAGTCCAAGTAGCAAACCTCAACCTTCTCCCCCCTATCCAGCCTCTGTGATCTCATTGAGGAAGCAAATCAGGTTGGTGAGACAAGACCTATGTGTTAAGTGGACAGCCATTTAACAGACAATTGCATTCATTTACCGCACCTTTACATTGTAGCTCACCATTGGTGCTTCATCACTGTGGACTAATCATTTAATCGCATCCCTCTGAGCGTTCATCTCCCAACGTGTTTTCTAAGCGACAAACATTCCATCAGGATTTGTTTGTCTTCCCAGTTCGAGTCGCGTGATTGAACATACGATTAGCTGATCTGTTCAGCAACTACAGGGACATAACACTATACTTCACAAACCCATGTTGGTCTGCAGAGAGAAGCCTATTTTCAGTAAGGTGTCTTACAATCTTATCCTTAATAATTCTTTCCAACAGTTTCAGGACAACTGATGTGAGACTTACTGGTCGATAGTTGCCCACTTCGTGCTTCTTAACCCCCTTATGGATGGGTATAACTCTACCTTTCTCCAATCATCTCGGATGATGGCCTTCTGTAAGTTAAGAATAAAAAACACGGTGAGAGGCTCCTGTAAACCATCACTGAGGTCTTAGTATTCTTGAATGTATACAGTCCGGCCTCATCGCCTTATTCACGTCTAGCGTATCCAATCTATCCTTAACCTCCTGCTCTCTTATTTCAACTTCCTCCATTACTGACCCCCTTGCAGTCCCTATGCTGAGTCCCACTGTGGTAGATCCAGAGTCCGGAATATGTACTGCCTCAAAAAACCGGTGGAAAACCTCTGCTTTGTGTAATGGTGATTCGATGACATTGCCGTCAGCATCAACAAAGCTACTCAGTCCTCTCCTAATGGCCCCTTTGGCCTGGACATAGCTAAAGAAAGCTTTAGGGTTCTTTTGGTTCTTTGCCAAATTGATTTCAAACTTTTTCCTGCATGTATTTTGTACTTCAGTATCTGACAAAACCTGATGTACCCCCCGGACTGTTTGCATACAGCCCAGGCTTCCCTTTTGCGTCTCAGTGCTTTTTCCACCCTACTCTTCCATCACAGAGGCTTGCCTTTATGTCTGCTGCGTTTTAGTGGTAAATGCGTGTCAATTAGTTGCATAAGATTATCTTTAATTATGGCCTAAGCTTCGTTGACATCACTGGTACCATGACAATCTACCCAACTTAACTTTTTTGCATCCGACCTTGATTGTTGTACATTCATGCTTTTAAAGGATCTACAATATTTGACAGGGGGGGGGGGGGAGCGGAGACACAACTAACCTTCAGACGTATGATTCCATGGTCACTCTTGCCCAAGGGTGTTCCGATCTTCAAGTTCGAAACGCCGTTGGGATTTCTTGTTATAACAAGACCCAAGACTGTAGCAGTTTGACCTTCTCTCCACCTAGTGACCTCATTGACATGTTGAAGTAATGCCCTCTCGTTCAGAAGATACAGCAATGCCTCACCATATGTACCACTGGCAGCATGCATCAATCTCTAGTCCACTTCTGGAGCATTGAAATCTCCTACAATGAGGAGCGGCTGTGACGTGCTCGTTTGTCTCCTAAGAACATTGAGTAGTTGCTCATCCTCTTGTCGAGTGGAAAAGGGACATCTGTAAACGCACAAGAGCAGCAACGTTGTTCTGCCGTCTGCCAAGGAAGAGCTTAATAACTGAATATTTCCCGCAGTAAACTCCTCTTCTTGCCGCTGCCCATAATGCTGCGCTATCAACAACAGAACACCCCCACCCATTCTGCCATCTTGTCTATCCACCCTGTGGATGGTCATATATTATCGACAGCCATATCCTCTCGTAACCAGGTCTCAGTAACTGCAACGACATCGTCTCCTCCTAGTTCCCCTGAGAGCTCACTCCATTTGTTGCCCAGACTACCAGCATTAGTATACAGTACTCTCAGAGACTTCACAACCACCCCTTGTTTGAATCTCATTCAGTCGAGGGGCGGCGCATGGCTCAGGCTTTACACCTGAACACTCCCCCCGTTTTTTGTATGAGGTTGTCCATTCCTTCCTAGCGTCAGGCCAAACGATCCACACTCTTTACGTTGAATTGCTTTTACAATGGGTATCAATCTTCCGTCTGTCTCTCCATTCTCCTGTTCCACGAATAAGCGTGTTAACCGTACCCGTGGCACTAAATCTTTAATGCACTGTTGCGGCGCAATTGGTGATCCAGTGCCACCGGGACGGCTAATATTCTTCCACCTAGCCGAGTCGTCCGGAGTTACCGTAACTCGACCTTGCGTGGCCGTGTATACCTGCCCTGCTGCCGCCAGGGATCTATCTCGATGCCTGGGTTGGCGAACAGCCTACATAGGCCTAGGACTGTATGTATTACCCTGCCACTTACCGAATCGTAATACTCGTTTAATAGCCACATACTCATGTATAATTGTGCTGCTGATCGGAAAGCGCATTCCGATATTAATTAAGTTGACAACAGATTTGTCCATCAGCCAATTATAAAATTCGATCGTTGACATTATTTTACCCTGGGTATGAAAAGAAACCGCCTCCAACAACAAACAACACCAATCCCAAACAATTTGAAATCAAGGTAAATGCGGAGATGCGTAAATCTGGTGCAGTAAAACAAATTCAAATTAGGTGGCCTCGCTATCGGGGCATGCGGAACATTCGCACGCTAAGGCCATAGAAAAGCACTAAGATGCGCGACTGTCCCAAGTGAAGGGAGATTTACTGATTTTCCGGGTCTCGTTTGTTGAAGTTAAAGCTCATTTTGACGACCAAATTCATCTGGGGAAGAGAATACAGGAAAGAAAAATAAGTATGAACCCCAATGACTGCCCGACTGCATGACATTCAGTGCAAACTTTCTCCGGACTATTGGTAAGAGAGATTTTATCCATGACGTATATGACAAACAAGTAGTGATAAGCGCACGAGAGGGAAATCAACAAAACCTACAAATACAACTCAGCTCTTTCTGGACTGGAATCACCAAAATGGCCCGTTCCTGTAGGTGTAACTCCACAGATGTGCTTGGCTGGCACATTCCCATGCCAACTGCCAGCTTGGGGGGGACTTCCTCTGTTAACCCCTTACCCGACAACAAAATGTGTGAGAAAGGGAACTGGTGACCGGCAACCCACAATGGCATAGGCGGACCTCCATAATTCTGATTCCACCTATAACACGAACCAAGATCAAACGTTCGAAACCAACTTCAATATTCCACCACTTCTTTTGTTAGGGATCTTTATTTTGATGCCGTGCGTAGCGTTTTTGTGATTGATTTTTTGCGTCGTGATGCCTCCACCTCTCCGTTACACTGATAAACAGCGTGATACCCACGACAGGAGTGGAATGTAACAGGTGGAAATAGGAATGTTTCAACCCACGTCCCTTGTAGGGACAGTGGCGTGGGAATAAACGCGTGTTGCTTTGGCTGCCACCCCTGATATCACCGCCTGTGACTTGCAGGCGACGATGGTTAAACAACTTGAAACGGTTCAGTACCCTGCGCTAAACCCGATGGCTCGATCCTAGCCATCCACTCGCCCAACATTTGATCAGGAGACCACATGTTAACCGTCTCACTCACTCGCGCATCCCTGGCCTGTTCTCAACGTCACTGATACATCTCGCGCTCCACGGGCCAGCGCGTGATTCAACAGGCCCTGTCCACTCTGCACGCACAGGCTCTACTACGCGTAGTTCACCTTCACTCGCCCGTTAGATTGTGGTCCATTCTCCCCTCAACACTGCAAGAGGCAAGGCCACATGCACGTACACACACTAGCATCGACTGAGCCAACTCATAGGCGTGTGACGTATGCACATGAAGGCGACTAAGTTCGCCGAGACACAACACGTTTACTGACGCCGCGTTGCGGAAGATGAACAAGTCAACAACGCGCAAAGCCAACGGACACGAGGACGTGGGCTACATCGCAACTGTACACATCGCATCCACGTGATCCTGCCCCTGCAACACTACTACCACACAGCATACACCTGGATATTGCTATCCACACTGTTGTCAACTTATTATTTTGCACTGTACGTGAGTCTCCTGTCTTGTCTGTGTTCTAATCATTTTCCTGCTCATGCCTATTTGTGTTATACACCTTACTACTCAACTGTGTATCCTTCTTTTGTTATATGTAGTTAGCTTTAGACTGTAGTTGTTTATACGTAGCCCACACAATCGCCCTGCGCAACAGCCTCAACTGTTTGGTCTCCGATCGAATGTTTTCAATTCCTGCCTGACAGATATCACAACCGTTTGACAACGCCGCGGTTATGTGAGACCGAAAGAGAGGAAAGTGTACTAAGGCGCGAAAGGTCCACGGGTTTATGGGCTATCGTTTTGAAAAGTGCGTCGATACCAATACCCATAAAACGATGGGGTAAAGCCATCATGCCGGCCTTCGCTCTCAATTCGGAAAACATATGCTCCCCACTCCATACATCACACTGGAAGGCTTGACGATATACGTCCTTGTTACGTTACCTGAAGCACTTCAGAATGTTCATGTGGTTGCTTTGTCATAGAAGATGCAATCTAGGACAATGGCCGCACGTCATAAATATTTTGACAATCATTCAGGATCCGTTTTGTGAAATGAAAGTGCTAGACAAGTAAGTGCCGTCACGTTGCCACACCCCTCTCTGCTACCATCACCGGTCAAGTCATGTCCGTCATGCTAGGGAAAATCTGAAAATACCTTCGAACTTACTCCATCCAAGTGCACCTTTAAGGAGGTCGCATTATCGCTGTGAACTACTTAACATGGAAACCTGTTCCACTCATTCACTATCCGGTGGTTGATGAAGCATTCTCGTAAGTCCAAACGAGCCCTGCTTTTCTCCAATCAGAGACTATGACCTCTGGTTATGACACCTGGACCCACTTGTTTAAACAAACCCGCGGTCTTTACGCCGCTTATGAACTCCATGATTCCGAAGGCCTCAATAAGATCACATCTCACCCTCCTTCCTTCCATAAAGAACAAACTGAGCTTCTTTATTCAGTCCTGTTGGGGTTTATCCCTAAGTCTTATTACCATTCCAGCTGCAAGTTGTTGCGCTCTCTCAATGAACGGGATATCTTCACACAAGTAAGGTGCCCATGCTCGCAGGCTGTACTTCAGATGAGAACAAAATATTGCCTTGTGTTGCGGCAGATATACCTCCGGGTGCCTGTTGTATAAAACCCTCACAAATCGAAACTGCCCTCTGCGGTCTCTGTATTCAATTGGTGTGCAGTAAGCTGAGAGTTTAAAATCGCTTTCGATCAACACCCCAGGTCTCGGGCCTTTTCTACGCATTCACTGGTAAACGGACTCTAATGGTTCAGAGCTTCGGGCTATTATTTGGCATTTGACAGAATTTATTAGAAGGTCCCACCTAAGAAGCCATTCCGCTATTGCCATGAGATCGTGCGCTACGGCAGCCCGGCTTGTCGGTCCAATTCACATTGTCCTTCCTGTGACTTCTCCGGAAAGAATCCTCACGTAAGAGGTTGGCCTCCTCCGTTTCACCAATGGCCAGTTTGTCCTCTATTGTCGAGATCACCTTCTTCATTTCTGCAGGCTCCCATAGTCTAGACACACGAGTAAAAAAGAATCGAATCTGCTTTCGTCCTGTGCACAAAGCCTGTCGGAAAGCAGTTTTTTGTCAGACGCTTGGCCTTGCAAGCTGAGTTTCTACAAGCTTTGTACTCCAGCCAATTACGATGGCTTTTGTCTTTTTTATTCTTCCACAATACTCTTCTTCTTTACCAGCGCCTTACGTACCGTTCATCCCCACCAAGGCGCACGATTGCGAGATCTTCTTGGTGATAGGGTTTTAAGGTGGTCCATAGATCCTATAAACCCTTCTTTGGTGATTTGTCACTTGTCTTCAAAAGAAGTGTTTGCCTCTCGAAAAGACCAAGATATTCCCCTAACGCTTCCAAATGCCGTGTCACACCCATTCGACCAAAATTGCGTGCATTTTTTTTCTATGGATGTCTTTGTGTCGCGCGGAGTTTGAAGTTCAGAACACAGTGACCACTATTTTCAAGCGGGATGTCACCTTTCGGGTTGACGACGCCTTGTCCATATCGAGTAATTATCATACATAACACGAGTGTTGCATGTCCATGGTAGAACCGAGTAGGGACCTGAAAATGTTGACTTAAAGTGTTGGTTAGATTTAGAAGAAATATACGTCCCGGTTGTTTCATAGTCCCAAGAGATGTTAGGGAAGTTGAAACTTCAGTTGCCACCAACTTCGCCAAATCATTAACTGAAGCGCTCAAAACACTTGGCAGAATCACGTCATCTTTCTTGCTAGCCAATCGTCCTCTATAATCGCTGAAACTACGCAGTCTCCTGTTATTCTCCTGACTGTAGCGAGAAACTGCTAGAAGGGAGGTTCCCACTGCTTGTGTTTACTGCTTGTCAACGACAAGACACCTCCACCTCTGCGCTCCTCCATGTGGTACTGTCTGTAGACGAAAAGGCCTTCTGGAGGTCAGTTTGGTAGTTATTTCACGTGTGAGCCCTGTTTCGGTTAAAGATATGAAGTCAAATCCTTTGCGACGTTACCTAAGCTCCTTACACTTGTTCATAATCCGGTAGGCACTTGCATAGCAAACCTGAGGTTCTTTGCTTGTAGCACTTGCCCGGGCAGCTTTTCTGTGTCCGAACTCCTCCCAGGTGGAGGACCCGAGGAGACTGCCCACCTCTGAGTAGCTCCTCTCCACAACTCAAAGCAGTTTGGCCGCGATGCATCCTGAAGCCTCTCAAACCTTTTGATCAAAGGAAGTCAACCGCCTTTCTTAGAATTCGCATATGCATCCTCTATTACCACCGCCGTCAGTTGAGCGACATGCTCAGCTGCTACCTCACTGCGGCAGATTGGTTGACTGGCCTTTAAAGCTTACAAGCTGTGACGATCACTTTTACCCGAGATTTGAACTTGGTTGTTATCAAGTCAACATTTTTTTCCGAATTTATCTTGCCAACTGAGGCTTCCGGGCTCTGCCGCGTACCTTTTGGTTTTTCTGTTCCGTATTGTAACTGGTGCTCACTTTCGCCACAAATGATGTTCCCCTAATTTTACCACTCTGTAACCAGCTTTGGGTCTGCCGTAACGTATTTCTTCCATGACAGATGTAGTCACGGATGCGACCATTTATTATCAGTATCCCGATTAGTTTTCTGTAGCGCAGCTTGCCCGTGGAAGTGAATCAGTGAAGTCGTTAGGATGGCCATATCCTTCTCCTGGATCCACGATCTGCCTGAAACGCAATAGGTTGTGGTCTTCGGCGGTAACGATTACCGGCTGCCGTACTATTTGTCTGTTGTGCTGTCCGGAATGAGCCGATAATTACCTCGTGACAGTTCATGTATTCTGTCGGCTCTGCTGGCTACATAGTCCATTTAGGAAACCTGTGCAGACTGGATGAGTTTTGCTGAAATTATTTAATTTCCAGCTAACTACTGCGTGTATGCGTTTGATGCGGGCGGCTGCAGACGATCTCCTTCATCTTCCTTCTATTCAACACTTTTCCGGTTTATATGGCTGTAGTCACTGGCTCCTCTTTATTATGGACAAAAATGCTTCGGGATATCCCGGATACTTTTCCACCGGCAATGTGCAGCTTCACCGGGTCATACATAAGTCCGTCGATCTTCAACTCAAGAGTTGCTATCCGCTCCCTCGGCCTTGCAATAACCTCCCATATATATTACACCCCCGTTGTTCGACAGGAATCTCCGGATCACTTTCTCCTTTTCCCAGTGCCGTAATGGCTTTCAGAATTGTGCGGTAGTCGTGATTAAACTACTGCCAACGAAAAGCTGTGCGAGCTTATCCACTTCAACTTTTTGTGCTGT
>JTDE01009769.1:2583-13663 GCA_014338405.1 Paragonimus skrjabini miyazakii | reverse complement strand
TCAACAACGTCTGAGAATACAGGATGCGTTCACGCTAGTAGATGCTCCAGCTGGATTCACTTGAAGTATGTCTCAGCATGCAATATTGTTGGAACTGGTCCAACAGATTAATACCCAGTCTGTAATCACTATCGAAAACCAATCGACAATGAAAAGTAAGGACTCAGCGCGTTGACCCTTGTGTATTAGTATCGACCCTGGAAAATAGAGTACAGAGAAAGCAGGTCAAGCTAGCGGGGCACGGAGCGAGTTGTGTTTTAGCCCCGGGACGGATGTCACAGATGGAATAGCTTGACTAAAACGAAAGTAGGGAAAAAGCCAAAATCATAAAAAATGTACAAGTGAATGCGACTATCAAAAATATCATTTATTATAGTCGCTACAATTTGACTGGAACTGGGTAACTTCATCACCAACGCCTTTTGTTAAGCGTTCTTTACATTCTCGTCGCTTGAATGCCAGTTAAGCACTTCACATCTACGGGCGTATGTCCTCTGGGCAAGTGATAAAACAAAACGGGCACCCACAACAGCATGGTCCGAATCCAGGTGGTTGCTTCGAAAGGCACGACATTCCTTAACAGAGTAGCGCCACCTGGAACTGACTGCTATATGATCCAACTGTGTCCACGGAGGTCTCCAAGTAACACAGTGCTTCTTCCAGTGTTGGAATGCCGTGCTCGAAATATACAGACCGTGGGATGCATCTGCAGCAGTCTTTCGCCGTTATCAGTGCGTTGTGCCCGGACATCAAACATACCTCCTAGCCGCTTCTCATCCGAAGAAAGACGACCAAGGTGAGCATTTAAATCGTCCACTAGTATGATGATGACTGAGTGTTTAGTTTGCCTCAGGAGGTCAACGAGGACGTCATAGAACGCATCCTTGGTAGCGTCCGAACAGCTGTCCGTTGGAGCGTACGCCGATATAATGAATACACAACGCCATTCTGATTTGCGTCGACAGACTTGTACCGATGTATTGAGTCTGACAGCGCACAAGCGACTGTTCACTGGGATCCAATCAAGCAAGCAGTGCTCCGCACTGGAACTCAGTGCGATTCCCACTCCAGCTTGACCTCGAGATTCGGCTTCAGCGTCACCAGAAACCTTGAGATAGAAAAGCTTGAATGGACAGTTATTAAGAGGTGAGCTCAAATGGATAATTGTGCTAGAATCGTAGACTCGCGTTTCCGACACTCAGCACACATCAAGTTCTTCACTTGAGAGAGTACTTGCCGGAGCAACTTGTTGACCAACTTGTCGGAGAGTGCGGACATTAAAGAAGCCAATGTTCATCAGTTGTCTTTGCTTCAGAAAACAGTTATCGCCCAAAGGCATATGGAAGGCAGAAGGAATAGGGGGTAAAATAGTAGGAGAAAGTCGAGATCGGTTTGTAATGTCACTGTCGAGAGAACGATAACTTGTGATACTTCCTGGTCGTCTATGCCGAGGAAGGGGGTTGACTTGAGGAACCCCACCCCGAGTCTCTGACTCAAAAGTCTGACCTGCGAGACAACAGGATAAAGGGTTTTTATGGGGGATCTCACCCAGAGCCAATGACTCGAAAGTCTGACTCACTTCGCAGTGAGGGGCTTGCCTAGCCCGAGGGCGCAGTGAATAAGACAATGATGTCTCGTTCTGAGCACTGCTGCGCGCAGTGGATGTACTCGAAGCTAAATCAGGCTTTTTGGAGATACCAAATGTTTTTCGACTGTATTGGATAATACGCCGGCGGTCACGGTCAACCGTTGGGCGATGGGAGTGCTCTTTGTTTGAGGGTGCCTTTTTTAACCCCCTTCTTCCCGATACGGAAGACAGCAGTGCTGCAACTATGAAAATATTTCTGTTGTATGTCCAAAGAACCGTGCCTCACAACTTAAGCACTCCTACGCGGCCAGTAGTGCGACATACAATCCTATGAGTGCAACTGCTTTTCGTCTGACCGCTCCCCTTTGGTCGGTCTGACAAGGTTGTACTTGGAAGGACCGGAGTCTTAATCAACATAGCCACCGGATCAAGACAGTACACAAGCTTGACCACCTCGCCAAATTAGCAGTATAGGTCGGGAGGTAGCAGTATAGGTCCACTGATGTCCAGTTGTTAATCAAACGACGGACGACACCCAGACACGCCGGATACATATGGTCAATAGGGAAAGTTGACATCCTATTGACGGGTGGCGACATAAACGGTGACAGAGATCTAGGGTGTGCAACGCGAAACGAAGCGTCTGTTCGAAGAGGACCAGCTTGCGGCATGAACGTGACTTTCCGTTCACGGTATACTCCTCGTTGGTCGCACATATCACAGCCGTAGTATGCACCGTGTCCACGTACCTGTTTAACGTAGGAGTGAGCAGGTTCATCACACATTACCGCCTTCAAACACATGGTCACGGGAACATTGTTTATATGTCTACCATTTGTAAACACGTCCGATAATTCTTGTAATATGTCTGAAAGATACACATTGACGTCTTCCGGTTGGCTGCTTCCTCCATATGCAACGACTACAAACGATTCTGTTACGATGGGCTCATTCAGGCGAGAAAGCACGGGCCATATTGTCGTCTTCCCCGCATTCATTGGTGCTAAACCATCGACATTTAACTGGATGCCAACAGACGTCACATGCCGTAGCTGGCAGCTGGAAACAGCATTCATGATGCCTTTAACCAATCCTAAATGAGCGTATTCTCCCGGATAAGCGGCGTGTATAGGCGAAATTCTCAGCGTTGACAACAGAGTTCTCGTATCACTGGGCAACTCTGGTATTCTTTTCTTCAAGATGCGTAGAAGTCGTGTCACAAGCAACTTAAAAATGTTACGTGAAATCGCCAAGTCTCGAAGGCGGTCGACAACGCCAGCGTCAGGAAAATCAGCATCTCGATCTTGCAGACTAGTTCCTGATGAAATAATATTGTTTCCAGCGAGCGGCTGTGATATATGTTCATTTTCGGACACCGCGGTGGGTGGAGAACTTTGGTCAACGTCCAAATTCTCTAAGGACTCTTGTACATTGCGATGGAATTCGGCAAGTGGACATTGAACAGCCCGATAAATGTTGGTCCGACTAGCGAACAATTCAGAAAACCACTAAAGGTTCGATTAATAGATCAATGTCATTTACCTCAGCGTTATCGTCTTGGTGCTCAGAAATATCCACAACTCTGGCAAACCTTAAACAGTATGCACGACAAACAAGTTGAACACAGCTCGCGTGAATGAACGGAGCGGTTAGAGTTCGGCTAAGCAAATAACTAGTTCATACGTGCAACAAATACTTCAACATTAATGCAATCCGTTTGTGTTATGTCTATCATGTATTGTATAAATAGGCAGTAAAATGACGAACAGGGGATTACATACATTTTCATCAGGCAACAAACTATTGGTCAAAAAAATCTATCCATAAATTACCCCTAAACCACCCTAAATAACCACTAACTGAGTCCGTAATTGGTGCTAGCAGGGTTGTCACCCAGTTGTATTCCGCTAAAAAGCTGCTGTAAACGGGTCTATTCTGATAGGTTCACCCACTTGATCACGGCCTCCTTGAGGGTATCATAATGGTGTTCCGCCAGTTGAGTGAGGAGGACGTCATGCAGTTGCATGGTGACTTTCTTCGGAAGACTGGACACCAGCTGACTGAACTTCGCCTGGTCAGACGAAATTCGGTTATTGACGAACTCGGCTTCAAGGTAGACAAACCAAAGTAGGGAATCCATCTCCAAGAATGGAGGAATTGTTAGTGTAACTGTGCCCACAGTATGCGGATATAAGGGCTTAGTATCTTCCCCGGACATGGAAAATCTCGATAGCTTGTAATGTGCAAAAACGGGAAATATACAGTTGGGGAATAAATGAGAAAATTTGATTAGACTTGCTATATAACCAAAAATTGAAATGCGGTCAATAAAAATAATAAAATGCCGTTTAAAAATATCAACACCAGGGAACTGACTCACCAAATGGCGTGAGATGAAGATACGTGGACAGAATACGCCGGATCACGGAATAAAAATAGCGGACCAAATATAGGCGAAAGTGCTATTGTCGCGCTCGCCGGTTTGTGGAAACTCTCCCACAAAGTCTTATTCCAGATTCGATGAGTTGCCCAGAGGCAATAATTCAGAATACAACAAACAGCGCAGTATTCTATATATTGTCACGACCGAGGAACAAGAAAATGTGCAGCCAATAAGCATCCTGCGTATGGCGCGCGGAAGGGAAAGTGAAGAATTCCTACGATAGTGGAAATGGGGCATACAGTTGGGCTAAACGAACTTGCCTCATCTGGAAGTGTCAAATTGTACAACAAAATACCAACAAAAATAAGGCTGTTCTGGGAGGTCTCTACACTATCGGTAGGTTCGGGCCACTCGATCATCACTCACAAAACAACGTGGACAAGCGACCTTAAGCGATTATAACTCGATCGTGTCTGATGTGCGAGTTTTGGATTGTTCGTAATCACGGTTGCCTCATGAATGCGTGGCCGAACTTCTAGTCCTGACAGTGGCAGAGTGAGGCATCACTGACAAGCTCTGATTAGAGCAAAACTCTAGTCTGGTGCTTGCTCGGTTGGGAAAGGACCGACTGGAAAGTCATCGGACTGCGACAGCTGTGACCAAATGTGTGTGATGATCAACGCGGAAAACCAAATCCCCGAGTACCGTTTAGTAATCTGAAATATCGCTTGGCGTATTCATTGAAATCCGGGATTTCTATCTGTCTGGAAAATGTTTATCGCGTGGTTATCGGTTATAGGTTACATACTGTAAATGTGATACTTATCAGTAGCTTCTGGTCACCTGATCATCACTCACAAGCCAAAGTGGATCAGCGATCACATGTGATGATAATTCCGCTGCGCCTAATGTGCGGGTATTGGGTTGGTGGTGAACAAGGTTGCCTCATGCAATCGTAGCCGGACTCCCGATACTGGCAAAGGGAGACCGAATGGGGCGAGCAATAATGAGAACAAGGCTCAAGTGCTTGTTCGGTTTGAGATAGGCCGAATGCGAAAGTTGCGACCAATTGTGTGTGATCTTCTACGTGGAATAAAGCAAGTCCTCGAGTACTAATCAGTAACCTGAAATATCACTCAGCGGGTTAGATGAGATCGGAGTTTCCGACCTGTCTATAAAGTGCCATTGGTGGGTTTGTGGATTGGATATAGGAGAGTGTAACTGTCTTTCCTGTCAAAACGCTCGGCCAATCCCATCGAAATTCTCAAACCTATGTTGTTGGCGTTCATCTGCGATCATAATTCGGTTGTGCGCAATGTGCGGATCATAGATTGGTGGCGAACATGGTTGCCTCGTGGAATCGTGGCCGGGGTTATAGTTTGGGTACTGGCAAAATGAATCACTACTAACACGCTGAAATAAGCTCGAAGCTCGAGTCGAATGCTTGTTTGGCCTGGAAGGTATTGATTGAGTGTCTATTAGAGTGAGATAGCTGCGACCATGTGACATTGCGCTCTATTCCTTATTCCAACGTGCACCCGTTATGCAGGGAAATTTTCGCGATGTTTGGGCACCCCAAAGCATGAATTGACCAAGCGATTCGCGAGATATTCAACTTTTCGACGTTATCGAGTAATCAACGAGGTCCCGCGCTGAAGTCTGCTCAATTCTCCGCCAGATTGTAGAACTTCCCCACTCCCTCGTCCAAACTGAATTATGTCAACGTTCACCGAATTGAAGTTACGTCACATAACAATGAACTCCTTCGAAAATGGTTAACTCTCTGGGACAGGCGGACGATCTTCTTTCCTGGTGTGTAAATCAAACGTCGTCAACTGTGACCATTCACCCTCTGATTACACCTCCTTTTGACTAAAGATTTCAGGTATGTCTTATTATATATTCATCTGCTGCTTTGCACCGCATGTAGTTATCTGCCAGGAGCGTGCACATCCGAGCGCGTTTCTCACAAATTCGATGAGAAATATGTTATTTTTATTTTCATTATAATTATGTGATGTCCAACATGGAACAAACCAAATCCCCGAGTACTGTTCGGTAATTTAGAATATCGCCTAGCTGGTTTAATAAGATCGGAGATTCCCTTCTGTCTGGGTGTCGTAATCGCGAGTTTATTGATTGTAGTTAACAGACAGTAACTAAGACTCCCATGAATAGGATCGCACAAGCAGCTGATTATTCACAAGCCAAAGTGCTTGAGCGTTCAAATGCGATGAACTTGCGGTCGTGTTTAATGTGCGGGTGATAGGTTATTGATGAACGTGGTTGTCACACGAAAGCACGGCTCAAGTCCTAGTCCAGGCTCTGGCAGAATGAGGCACTACTGACGATCTTTGTTGAGAGCCATACTCGATTATTTTGGTTTTTCTGTTAACTTTTACCAATTTTCACCTCATCTGTTTTACCTTCTGAAGGGTCTGCATCCTCCACTTCGTCACAGTCTATAATCTACTGGAACATCTTTCAAAATTCCGTCAGAATTACTTC
Organism: Paragonimus skrjabini miyazakii; assembly: GCA_014338405.1. Classification (NCBI taxonomy): domain Eukaryota; kingdom Metazoa; phylum Platyhelminthes; class Trematoda; order Plagiorchiida; family Troglotrematidae; genus Paragonimus; species Paragonimus skrjabini miyazakii. Next base: position 7,184 of record JTDE01009769.1, on the reverse strand, counting down.
CGGCATACCCCGGCCGGTTCCCTTGATATAAAACTTTGACTAGTTTATTGAAGCAATTGCAACCTTGTGTGAAGTGAGAAATTCTTTCACCTGCCTTGTGATGTGATCATTTATTAAGCATAGAAACGTCAAATTGTTTTGCAAAGATAAATGTTTTTGTTGTCAACACAAGTAACCGTCAATTCTCAGCTTTGACAGCTACAAACGTGTATATTTTTCAAATAAAACACTGCAGTCCACATAAATGACGATTCAGCAGCTGCTCTTCAGATAACCAGAGTGTTAGATGTGCCTTCTTGCCAATCAACCTTAATTCAAATTTTAGGTGGAAGTTCAAAATTGATGAAGTCTATACCGTTCAACAATAACCGGACTTGAAACGTTCAGTTAAACGGTTAAACCTGTACAGTGCCAACATGGTCGTTTCTTGTTCACACTGTAATAAAGCGGCATACGCACGATAAATCGAAGCACATAAAATGTGCGTCAACTGGATATGCAACTGTTGGGTTTCAAACTATTCAACGAGAAGTGAATCCACGCCTAACATTCCTTATATTTTCTTAACGTGAAAATACCCAGTAATGAGACTCTAGCTCGGCGAGCACAACAAGGGAATTTTGAACGTCGAGTAATTGTCAGAAAACGATGAGAAAATTCATCGGCGGCATATTCGCGGTTTAGCAATGTTAATTAACAAGATTGCAAAAAACTATTTTGGAACTAGCGAACTTCATACGAACTGCCCTAAGCAAGAACAGTTAACTACGAAACAAAGCAGGTCGTATCGCCAGTGCACCAGTCAAGCGATTACTTCCCAGGTATGGAGGTTGAATACATCGTCCCGTCTATGTGGACGCGAAGGTGACTACGGTTGTTTGATGAGTGTTTTTTGACTGCTGGCTGGCGAGTTCAATTCATAATTATCTTACGTCATTTGAGTTTCATAACCTCGTGAACCGGACAACCATTTGCTTCCCTTTGTTTCTTGCTGATTGTAGTTAGGTTTCTCGATTTTGCTGCAGCCAGGACGTCTTTTTCTGATTTCGCCTTTGCCAACTACTCAAGGATAGGTTCCGCCCCAATTTACTGCAGACACTCATCCGACCTGGCAGTTGGAACGTTAACGCATATATTATTAATTGCGTTGTTGCCGCTGAATTGCTTTGTAGTACGACGCAGACGAATAACGATGATCGAACTGTGCACAAAATTTGGTAGGATACTCTACGTTACAAATTGATGAACAACAGAAATGTTAAACACACCTCACTTTTCATAATCACTATTGACAGCTAAGTCAGATCATGAATAAAAATCGGTTGCTTAACCATGAATCGTTAGTGGGAACTAAAGATGAACTTATACCGTCAGGTGTACTTGATAAATGAAATAACACAGTGGCGGTTGGCTTTACATTAAGCTTTTAAATTGGAAGTAAGTATATAACATCTTGATTTTAAAATTAATTGACAACATTTTGTATGAGTTAGTGTTGTGGTGGATTTATCAATCAACTGATAAAAATGACCAAAATATGATAATACCAAAAAAGAGTTGTAACGGTAATGGATAGGCTGAAAAGGCGAGCGTACAAAACAAACGGAAGACGTATCAGTAAAATAGGAAAGACTCACTGAAAAGCCAACGTCCGCTGGATTGAATAGGCCATCACATGAAAGAAAAACTACGCCAGAGAGCACGCTTGTTAGATAATTCTACAAGCGACCCAAGATGGTGAACACTGAGCGTCGATAGATCAGCTAATACGCGGAGCTAAAATATTTTGCCGTCCAGTCACATTACCGGCTCAAAAATCTGCACAAATTAAGAAGACTGAGACAATGCGCAGTAACTCCCGTTCACTTGTGTTGACGATTCAAGTCAAACAGGTGTACGGATGAAGGCAACAAAACGATATATATAAAATGTACGAAAATGGATTATGAAATACAAATATGAAATTTGGACGCTACAGTACTCCCCCACCAGATCGTTTGTGGGTTAAAAACACGATAAAAGAGCGGCAATGAACAGAAAACAAACCAAACGCTCGACAGGCATGTCACGCACTGTAATGTGTCGGATATTTCGGTCAGTGTACAGACTGCCCTCTACGTATGGTGCATTGTTCAACGGAACAAGGGGGCTAAGCTGTAGGTGAATGTGCTACTGTCGGGTGTGGGGAGGGGTTGCTTTCAGTCAGCATCGGGTCGGATGGATCAACATCCTTCTCAGTGTTGGCTGGTTTTAGTCGATCAATAAATAGGAGTCCGCTTCGTCCAAGCTTGTCAATAGTGAAGAATTTTTCGTCATGCTGAACTACCTCGGAGAGGCCGAGGTATCGTGACTGTAATGGTTTATTGGTGGCATCTTGACGTATAAACACAAATTCACATGTGAACAAGTCTGGAGATTTTTGTTCTCGGCGGCAATGTTGACGGGTCAGTGGGAAGCAAAGGCCAAACATGTGTTGTCGAAAAGGAAAAATGTAATCCGTACCAGAGTCTGGGTGAGTCGGGGGTTGGATCAATTCTCCTGGGATGTGCAGGTTAGTGCCATATACTAATTCAGAGATAGTACAGCCAATGTCCTCTTCAACGGTAGACCGGATTCCAAGGAGAATGAGTGATAGGCTCTCGTTCTACTTCGTTGTGTCCGATTGCGCGGTTATAGAAGCTTTGAGTTGTCGGTGAAAACGCACGACTAAACCATCAGCGCAAGGATGATACGCCGTCGTTTTAATGTGCGAAGGACTCAGCAACTCCGCGAAGTTACGAAAAACAGATGATTGGAACTGGGTGCCTCGGTGATTGTAGATGGCACACCAAAATTAGCTATCCAATCATCCAATAAGATTTTGGCGACTGCTTACGCCGAAACATCCCTAATAAGCACAGCTAAATGCCAACGAGGGAAACGGTCGATTGCGGTCAATATATATGTACAATCGTTGGAAGGGGTAATGTGCCAACGATATTAACATTAACATGGGAAAAACGACCGTCTGGCCGGAAGATTTTACCAGGTGTGATAACCGTTTGCCTGTGCACTTTGCTTCTTCGGCAATCCATGCACTGTCGTGACAAGAGACGAACATCTTTGTTCATAGAGGGCCGAACAAAGCGCTGTGCAATCAAGTTTATTGTGCCGCGTTTTCCGAAGTGAGATAAACGGTGAAAATGATTGAAAACAGTACGATGGTACGAAAGTGGGACAAAAGATCTAGGTTTGCCCGGTGGAGTGTCACACAGAATATCACCAACTTGAGTCGACTGAGGAATGGTAGATAGTTTCAAGGACTTACAAATGGAATCATTTTTCATGTCCTCACTGCACTGCTGGGCTGTAGCCATTTTAGACAAATCAAAGGAAGGTGGTTATTGGACTGAGTTGAGATCAGGACATGGTAAAGCATCAGCAACGATGTTAGCGTCACCACGTAGATGTCGAATGTCCGTGGTGAATTAAGAGATGTAGTCCAAGTATCTGATTTCACGCGGGGAGTACCGATCGGGTTTGGCGTGAAATGCAAATGTTAAAGGTTGGTGGTCGGTTTGCATGAAAAAGTGTCAGCCTTCCAAGAGATGTTCGAAATAACGGATCACCAAATAAATTGCCAGCAGTTCACGTCCAAATGTGCTGTACTTAGTCTGTGCTGGTTGCAGCTTTTGGGAGAAAAAGGCTAAGAGATGGTGTTCGCCATTTATGGATTGTTCTGAAACTGCGCCAACGGCAGCACCTGATACATCCGTGATGAGAAGGAGATGGGCGTTCGGATCGCAACTGATGAAGCACAGTTTAAAATGTGTGACATGAGGCTATTTTTACAGTTGAGAAGGCTGTCTTGGCTTCGGGTGGGATTTTAAGTAACTTACGTTTAGACTCAACCGTGGCTGTCAGGGGTTTTAAAGTGTCTGTGCAATGAAGGATGAAACGTCGATATTAGTTAAGTATGCCGAAAAATCGTCGGAGCTGTGTCATTTTAACGGGAATCGGAATGGTCAAAGTAAATTCAACTTCATCTGGTAAGGTTTTATGCCAGTTTGATCAATGCGATGTCCCAGAAAATCCAAGGAATTAACCCTGAAGGCACACTTGTCGATGTTGAATTTGATATCATACTACGCGAAACGATAGAAAATAGCACGAAGATTAGAAAAGTGCTCCTAGTTTGAGCAGCTGGCGATCAAAACATCGCCAATATAGACGTACGCGAAAACGAGTCCAATTAATACTTCGTCTATGAATCGTTGAAGAGTTTGAGCCACATTACGGAACACAAAGTGCAGTCATGTGAACTTGAAAAGTCCAAAAGGTGTTGTACTGGCTGTTTTTGGGATGTCTTTCGCGACCGGGATATGGTAATAGACGCGTACTAGGTCTAAGTTAAAGAAAATAGTAGCGCCAGCGAATCCTAGAGAAAGTCGTGGATAGGTGGTAAGGGGTACCTGCCAGAGATTGTACAGTTGTTGAGGGCACGGTAATCACCGCAAGGTCGCTAATCGCCCGGAGACTTTTTCCGTACCATGTGTAGTGGCGTGGCCCAAGAGCTGTTTGAAGGTCGAATTATGCCTAACTGAAGCATATGTTCGAATTCA
>JTDE01009766.1:9059-21492 GCA_014338405.1 Paragonimus skrjabini miyazakii | reverse complement strand
TGTCCTCAGTGCTTCGTAATAATCGACATGATCACTTTTGTTTGTTGCACTAAGATAGTTGTTCGAGATGATGGGACTGATGCGCAATGAATCCAGTCACCGCCACCATCCCAACATCCTGCCCGCGACACCAATTGTAATGTGTAACGGAGTGGAGGCACTGAGGAACAGCGTTTCTATGGAGGACGAGGGCCAAACGTGACAAGCAATCCAGAAGTAGTTGCTGGTACCTACTTATCGCGGAACACTATAACAATTATTGCTAGGAACTATCCGCAGATAGTAAATGCCCACATGAGTAGCTCGTTAATATGTGAGTTTTGGTATATTCTGAATGGCAGTTGACGGAATATTTCAGAAGGCATGAAATGTGCCCATTTTGCTGTAAGAGGTAAGTTTGCTTTAGTGTGTTAAACATTTTTATCATGGAGGTTAAGGAATCGCGATATTTCGATAGGGAAATTCGTTGACGAGGTAGCTTAACTTTGGACTTTGGTTGATATAAGGAGTTTCAGAAACAAAAGAATGATGGACGTACACAATATGAGCTTTGAAACAGTTTTCTTCAAATTGTGCATTCGACAATCCATGAAACAGCTACTGACAGCTGAGGTTGTGAACCACGTGGAACTGGGAACACCATATATTTAGCGACACCGTGGGCAAGTAGTAATAAGCGATTTCAAGGAATAATGTGTGCCTTAATCCGTGTGATCTGATTGCCATAATTGCTGCTCACTGTAATCGGGCATAGGCTGGTGTGACAATATGGTGGCCAGGAAGCGGGTAAACTTATGGAGTTACATAAACCACGTAGTGCCTGGAATTTCATAGGCTTTTCAGTGATTACCCAGCAGTCACAACGTCACAACCTCAGGTCGAACTGACTGACGTATACGCTCGACAGTCAGCGTACGTGCACCCTATAGTCACAAAGCAACGACCTATGGCTGATATTACGTAAAGTGCGGTTGCCTTGAACTTGTCTTGTCGTTTACAATACAGTAGGGGAGCGCGCCCACCGAGATGCTTCAACACCAGTTGACTGGCGAACGTCGTCAGTCGAGACAGTGTAGCCTTAACGTACACGTCGACGTTAACCACCTCACGAAAGTTACAACCATGGATGCACGGCATCTCGAGCTCCCGCATTAGCCACTCACTGTGGGATCAAATTTCACTGACGGCTATAGTTAAATGGTTCCGTGGGTGAGTGTACTTCTTGAAACGTCCACTAGCGTTGTTCGGTTTCCGAAGTGAGCAACCCGTGATTGTGCATAGATGGCCCACCTAGACTTCATATAAAGCCATTGGCATATTAAGTAATTCATAAACTTCGGGTCTGTGTGTCCGATTAACGCAACATCTTGACCGTACCTTAACCATTTTTCAGCGATTCAGCGATTGATACACGGGTTCGAAGCAGAGGCCCAATGGTCCCGGATCCAGTCGATTTTTCTTGTTCAATGTCAAGCGGGCGTCTGTTGACCTGAAAGGCATTCATTGAAAACAGAGTGTAGCACCGCTCTTGGGAATTACAGTACATATCAAAAAACAAACTAAGATTACTTGCATAAAAGGAATTTTGGAAAATAAGAGTCGCATCCAAACGCGACTCGCACTGCTCGCATTTGGGCCGCCATTTTGTCCACGGGTATGTGGTCCCATCACATCACGAAATTTAGACGAGACCCAAATGTGAAAAGTCAGGGCTTCAGATGGATTCGAACCAGCGACAGAAACACCATGACTCAACGTGGCAAGCGCTCTACCAGCTGAGCTACGAAGCCACGCCAGGAGCTCGGAAAATTCACATTTGGACTCGGTTACCCACCCGTCCCATTGTCTCATATGGAATCCACCAAATGATCCAGGGGATCGACTGCCCCGGCGGGATTTCTCGAACAGTTCACGCCGGAATCTACCAACGCCACTGTTGAGCATAGAATCCAGCCGAAACCCTGACTTTTCACAGTTGGGTCTCATCTAAATTCATAAGTCTGCCACACTACTTATTAGTAATACATCACGAAATGTTTCAAACAAACGACGCGGGGAAGCGTACTTTTCACTCCGGACATAGCCATACATCACGGATCTTCCATGGCCCATCCGTCTATGACATGAAACTGATATAGCTTCAAGCCACAACCGCAAATGTGGAATGATAGTGGACCTACTTATGGCGGTTGGTTTCGCGCATGGCATCGACGCTGACCACATCAGGAAAACGTCTGAACAACCGTACTTGCTGCTTCTGTGCGAGACATATGTGCATGTATCTATTACTGTCGTCCTTGATGGCACGCAGTACACCATTTTTCTCTATATAATCAAGAAATTGGGGTCGATTTTCTGCAACATCAATGTACACAAACCAACTTACTTATTGTCGGAGGGATCAGCTGATGACGGATGTTGCAAATCTTCATTGTCGTTACATACTTGCCAAAACATCCACAGCATACTGCTTTAGCTCCGCAGTTGGAGTGTTGTACTCGAACATATATCTAGAGTTACTCACTTCACTTGCAGTGAGCCGACGATTTGTTGGGTGCTCATTGTACGGCAAGGCAGTCAGGTCTTGGTTGTTCTCTAAAGTAAAAGAGCTAACAACCAACATGGTTTTCCTCCTAACGACGCTGAAGCGTGATTGACAGCATGTATCATGAGAACTGAGCAATGGAAAGTACGTAAACTCAACTCACTAAACACGTCGTAGTAAGCGAGTTTCGCTCCTACGTCGCTTGTACTCGGTACACAGGTACGCTATCTACCACACAACCTCAGTAATACTCACACTCATTGTCATACTTCAAGCGTCCATTGGCTGATGTCCTGCTTGAATCAGGCACATAAAAGACAGTAGCTTTTCACATATTTTTTCAAACAATTTCTATACTCCTTGAAGCCAGAAAATTCCCGATTCTCGAGTACATCTTTGAATCCCTGTGGATAATCCATCACACAAAATCACATTTACACACAATGCATCATTTATAAACATGGGACGGGTAACTATTACTCGAACATGAAAAGTTACTTCAGAGAGAAACGTTTACTTACCATCACGACACCCAATATTAGTATCTTCAATCTTGGCGCCAAACGAACGACAAACCCATCAACGGTCGGTTGCAACAAACTTTTCACAGCTCGTGATCATTGTTGTCGCGAAAACCAACGATTCTAAAAACTCTTGAGCGATACCACCGGAATACTGCCAGGTATTCACCGATCCCTCATGAATTCGCTGTTTGAAGACAGATTTAACTCCCTACGGATAATTTTCACCTAACCGCCTGTCGATCTTCGATACTTTATTCATAAAAATATTAATATCGTGTAGTTTTGTCAAGAAACTATTACATTATTTGTCACATCTAATGTGAGCAATCCGCGTTTTCTCACTTAACACGTGATATTGCGTTCCGTTTCTCACTCCCACAAACATCCGTCATGCGAGAACATTTTTTGCAGTGAATGGACGCTCAAAACCGCTTACTGACCAAGCGGTTCGCGAGATTTTCAACTTCTTGAAGTTTTTGAGCAATCGATGAAGTTCTGCGCTGCAAGCTGGTCAATTCCTCACCGGATTTTGGAACTTCCCCCTCCCTTGCCCAAGCCGAATTATTCCAACATTTTTCTGACTGAAGTTACGTCAAATGACTGCGAGGTCCTTAGAAGATGTGTTTGCACGTATTTCCCGGCCTGACGTTGAAGTATGTGAAACACCGTCTCCTACATAACCTTGTAAGAGGCAAAGTAATGTAACATTTCACTTTTCGACTGAATTTATGAAACAAACGAACTATCTTCTTCCCCATCGCGTGCATCAAACGTTTTTAACCTGTGACCCTTTCCTCTTTGATTAGGCTTACTTTTGCTGACAGATCTCGTGTATGCTTTATTACTTAAGCATTTTTTGCTTTGTACCGCCTGTCATTATCTCTCATGACCGCGTACATCCGAGCATGTCTTTCGCAAACACATTGAGAAATATACATTATTATTATTGATAGTGCATGTCAGAAGACTGTTTGAGGTTTGATGGGTCATCACCGTAGAGGCCATTCACTTAGAGGAGTCTATTGGTCTGTGCCACGTCGGTGTACGACTCGCTGGGGTTGGTTACTCCACTTGTTCTGCGCGGTTAAAAGTTACTTCAGTGCCCATGCGGCGCGAATATCAGGTGGGATACATCCTCAAGAGAAAGGTACCAATGAGAATGATAAAGGTGGTCGCGGTGCGTAGCGACGATAGACTCAGTCATTGTAACAGTATGCGTCAGACCTCATGGAAAAACCCCAACGCGCTCGAGGTTACGTACGTTTTTTGACGCCTGAGGGGTGGGTTATGGAGCCTTGGGTTACCTCCGAGACATTCAGAAGACGCCAGCATCTTTTGCTGCCTCTTGATAAGAAATTCCTGGTTTGCGCCATTAATGTCCTCGTTTCTGTCGATGTTAGAACTGACAGCCGCCGTATTGGCCGCCACATTTATGAGGTTTATACTGAACAAATTCAAACTAACTTTCATCAACATCGCACATTGGACAGATTCTGTCATCGTGCTAGAGTGCTTGAGAAACACCTCTTATCGTTTTGTCATATCTGTAGCCAACCGCGTTCAACTAATTTGTTGCCAATGGCGACACGTTCTGTCCGAGATAAACCCGACGGACATAGCTTCGTGAGATGAGTGTAATGCTTGTTCCCGAAAAGTGTGTCCTTGACCGAATAGCCCGACCTATCTGTGAGGACTTGAGACTTAGTGGTAACCCGGCAAGCTGCCCAAACAACATCAAGCTGAAGAAGTGGAATTGAGGAAGGCGCTGGCAGTAGCCAGCGTTGGTAGTGCGCAACGGTATGTGAGATTAGTTTCACGTTATTCACATAGGTATACCCTTCTTCGTGCGATATCGTAGTCAGTGTGTTTCATGAATTATTTTGTTTATGTGAAGGTTGGTCGACAGAGTTCCATTGTGCCGGACCCCGCATAAGATGGAACTGAATCTAGCGTGTGAATCTATCGTTCGACCGGAGCAGCAGAGCGACTTTAGTGAGAACTGCAAAGAACACTGTAATGGTCGACAGTGCACGCTGGACCGACCAAACCCTGTTACCATAAGCAGTGTCTTATGTCTTTGTGGAAGGATTACAACCGAGCCATCTCATGGTACTCAACTGATAATACTGACGCTTCGTGGTCTTGTTGTTATTGACAAGCAGGCATGCGCTTGACCTCCGTCAACTTACAATTTCGAACCTTTCCTGAAGAGCAGTCGCAACGCGGTCCGAACAGGCATCAAACTAAAAAGACGCGGCAAGATTTTGAAATAAGATAAACAGTTGGTTCTAGTCTCATCTGGGACTAGCGACAAAAACCAAGAGAAGAAAGAAGAGGTCTGAGGTGGGATTTAGCCCACTCGGCTTGAGCTTGCATCAGGCCTCCTGAAGCAGGCTACAATGTATCATACGTACAGAACAGACAAACGGGATAACATGGTTGCAGTCGGAATCCTTAGAGAAGCCGCACGATCGCTGGTCACTACCTTGATATGGAAATGGTAAACAGATACCATCATGAGATTGAAGGTCCCATTGAGCTATCGGGTACTTGACTATTCAGTCAATAGGACCTCAGAACAGGAGTCTGAACAGCGCTAAGCAATCTAAGTTTACCGGAGAAACAGCAACTTTCTTGTGGGAAAAATCAGTATCCACGATTGATATTAAGCGACAGGTGTTGTCGAGTTTTGATTGGTCAGTTTGCTACTGTGTTGTTCCACGACCTTGCATATTGCGACTTGGTTGTTTGAAACAGATACACATTCAACAGCAGCCGGTCGCCGTCTACGATCGGTTGGCGCCAGTTTGCTCCTACTTCCATCTGTAGCAGCTTGCGCGTAAACACTGATTGTCTGAACCTTCCCCAACCAAGAGACCGCTTTAGTCAAATCTCGTCACAGCGGCTGGGCACGTTTTTCTGTCCATCCGAAAGAGGTTTTGGATTGTCAGGAACTTGGCTAGTTTGCTTCCCGTGCTGCTAAAATGTACAATGTGTCGGATGTTGTAAACAAATCCGTGCCAACAAGTGATGGTCTCGCTCCCCGTTGATCGTTCAACAGCTGGTGGCGGCCCGTTCACACCTTGTGAGGTGGAACGCTTTGGATCTCTGGATGTTATGACTGGGAGTATGATTTATAGTGTGTATGACATTATTTTTTGTAGTAAAGTCAGCCTCGGAGTCTGTGTGATTTCGTTTCCCCTACGAAGTGAGATTTGCCCTACTACTCCCACCGTACCTGTTTACGTTACCATGTGAATTTAAATTTATTGCAAACCACTAGCACCAAAGTGTGTGGACGTGGCTATCACGAATTTACTTGTCACTGTATGACGAATCTACTTCACCGTCATTAATGTAGGCTACATGCACTAGAATAACAGTGTTACAGCCATTGCCGTTAGGACGCCACCAAACCATCTCGACGTTTGTTGGTATTCTTAAGGTCAACTAGCGTTTTTGTTGACATTCGTCCTATTTGGCGGCTGTCATGCGGTCGTATTTTAAGTCCACCCACGTCCAACTCTCTAGCGCCTTTACTTGTTGCAATGAATTCCGCTTGTGCACAGCGGGTGAATTAATAAACATAGTTTGTTCGCAGACTCTGTTTTCCCACTGCAACTTCTGAATCGTGTTAACATAAGACTGGAGAGACTTTGGGCGTGCGAACCAAGGAGCAAGAAACTAGCCTCACGATACATCTCACCGAAACCCATGTTGTCGGTGGTCCATAAAACGTACAGCTGGATAACCACACCGAAAATATGGTAGCTGCGAAAATACACAGTTGCGAATCTTTTCCTACTCCCAAGAAACCAGTCAACCACCAAGCCTGTTCTCACCTGTTGTTCCTCAAGTCGATGGGCGCCAGCCAGGGTATTGTGAAGGGTGAACTGATTAGAACCGGGTGACTTTGGCTTCCATATTCAAACCAGTGTATCGATCGCTGTGTTCACACTGCTCTATACACATTCTTGTGTTTGCACCAAGTCGATTAACCTGTTTAATTACCTCAACGATCTTCGCGATCTGCGTTCCACTATAAAGCCGCAGCAACCTAGTATTGGTTTGACACTTCTCTTGTGGGCTTTTAGCTTGAATTAGATGGCATGCTGCGGTTATGGGTTGATAGAGCCCAAGGTAAGTGTGTTTGGGCGGTCTCCTGTATGAACGTTTCAATTCAAAATTTTCATTGTGATATTCCTAAATTCGCTGTGACTTCTGAGACAAAATGTCGCATTATTTGCTCGTGTGATGCTGATGTTTGACTGAGTGAAGCACTATACAAACTTCCTTTCTCTGATGCGGCGAGCGGTGAACTTACATCGGCAGGTTTCTCCCCTACCCCTTGAAGAGTGATTTTAATCTTCCAGAATTAAACTATCCTGCGTTCTTGCATATGAGTTCTTAAGACTCACGTTTCAGCCACTTAATAAAAGCCACGGGTCTGACGGAACGCGTCTAGGATTCCAAAAGCTGACAGGATAGTCATACTCCTTCACATCCTGACTATGTCCTTACCAGTCAGAACCTAATAGGCGATATCTTCGAAGTTGTTGTCTCTTCCGAGATCAGCATTCACACGGTGATTTCCATTGATATCCACAGCACCAGCCTAATCATTTTTGTCCATAATGGTAGTAGAAGCTACCGCGAAATGAATGTACACATCTTGCTTTCCTACTTGGTGGTTCAGGCTAGAGACGAATTCAACTCCTCTTATTCGGTTCATGAACTTTGTGCAATGTTGATGAACGTTCCCTTCACAACTGTTCAGTAGTTTACACCACTGGCTTTTCGGAGGCATAATAAGCAACCATATCAATTTTGCGATCGGACACTTAGGCTTTTTCTTAAGAGACAACAGGCATGGACGCGTTATCTAACTTCCCAGTCCAAGATTGATCGCAGTGTTTACGCGGAAATCAAAAACCAGCGCATAACGCGGATCCGACAGGACTGTACGCATCAACAGCAGCGGCCAGTCGCATGATTCGCCAGTGATCCGAAAGGCCTATTCCAAAATATATCAGCAACTGGGAAAACATAGGCTGGAGCATCACAGCTCCTGGGTCCTGAAGAACTTACCAGCTGTGACACAGAAGTCGCCAGTGTTCTGGCGGAATTTGACGGTAGCTTTTGCGCTTAGACCCCTCCACCTCCACAGATTCGAACTGCCGACCTGATAGACAGCATAAGCACTGTGGTTAATACACCAGTAACTATTCTTGATAACCTGCTGCTTCTTGAGAATAGCTCTTCGGGTTCGGACTGTATCTCACCCAAAGCATTGCGCGGAAGCGTCGAACAGCTTCCTAAGCCTCTTAGTCTGTTATATAATCGGTCTATCTCTATTGGATTTGTGGTGACCTGAAAATAAACTCTCCTTACCTGTTGTGCGTTGTGTAAAATTCTTCCTGAAATCCTAGTTCACACTGAAGATAGGATCATAAGAATCATTGTCCGCCGTCTGCTTGTTGCGTGCGGTCTCATTTGTTTGTTCCTGTGTTTGCCGATCGAAGAGCGTCAGCGACGCCATACATATTTCCGAAGTGCTGGCGCGCCCGACGGTCGGATCCTAAATCTCCCCCAGCTGCTTCTGCGTATCGGCGTCGTTTAGTCCTGATTGAGACCTACCTCAGTTATCGTAATATATACGTTCGGTCTCCCTAAGTTATTTGTAATCTTACTTCGCGTCTGGCTTTTTTTGCGTATATCTGGATAATGTTGATTTAGTGCTCGCACTCACTGAAGCCTCGTTGGAGCCCTTAGGACCCTGAGTGGATTATCATAGACAGAAAAGTTTAGAGAACACGAGTTACGGATTGTGATGGAAAGAGCTAGGACTCAAATCCGGGTGCGAATTTTCTCGTGTAGAGCTGTAAACAGTTGGAGCAAATTACCATCCGACGTGGTGTTGGCCACGACGCCTACCGACATCAAGCGCAAGATTGATGCGCGTTGGTTGGCATTACTTTCGAATATGGCATAATAACAAAGTGACCGGGACCTACTCAACGTGTTGTAAACCATCCCCCTTTCCCGTGTCCGCACATTTGATATGCTCCTTGGCTCTTGTTTATTGCCAGCTATGAACAATTTGCGTAGGACTTCTTTATTTATTCGCTTGTCCTTCATTAGCTGTTGTTATTTAGTCGTACCCAGGACGTTTTTGTCCTGTCACCCAAGAGCCTGAATGAGATCATGGTGAAACCAGCATCGGATGGATCCTATATATTAATGTGAGTACCCCATGATTACGGAAGGTGAGTCCAGTGCCGCTTCCCTCCATCATCCAATCTCGAATATTCAAGCGATCACTTGATCATGGATGTTCTTGTCATCCATTTGCTAATAAGCTGCGTTCTAAATACCACCGAAGATGTCATAACATTATCGAAGCGAAGGTTTTATTCCCCATTTGTCAAAGCCCTATAGAATCAACTGAGCTCACTGGCGTAAGAAACCGGCCACCATTCGGCTACTAGCTTTGAGTTCTGTGATCCAAACTGAGCTGTAACTACAGTCGTTGCCTCCTCGGGAAGTTTGAATACTGTGGGCCTGAATTTCGGTCTACGTTGATCGGTCCGTATCTAGTTGTTTCCGTACTCTAAGACGTTAAGACCTAAGGATTATTTGATTTCTATCCACTTAGTCGCCCCAGGCTTATATCCAAACCAACACCCACTCACCAATGACGGCAAAAATATCTAATTGTGGAGTTTGTGTAGTTTGCTCGCGCGAGGGACCACCCTACGTAGTGTTTGCTCTGCGACACATGGTTCCGCCCATTGTGTCTAGGCATATTTAGTGAGATTTACAAAATGTTGACAGCAACATAAATGGACTTCATCCACCCTATTTTTATCTGTTGTAGGACTGCTAGACAAGCTCCCAGTCCTGTAGCTATACCTCGCCCTACGCAGTAGATGTAACCTCCACTTCAATGACCGTAGTCAGCAAGGTATGCAACGCAACTATTTTGGGCACAGTGTCATATGCGTCAGTTGCTTCAAGGGCAAAGTCAAAGAAGGTTACCTCGGTTGCTCCGAAAACACTCATGCCCATCACTGCTGACAATTCGCCAACAGCGTGCAAGAAAGCACGACTGAATTCTAAGGTTTTCCTCACGGCCCTGACTAAAATTCCAGCCCCACTGTCCGGAAAAGCTGCGTTAACGATGGCGTAAGGTCGGCGAAATACTCCAGGGGCACCAACATTGCTGCTCTTGGAACGTTGAGTTTTTCTGTTTAGGAGAATTCTTCAATTGTTCAGAACCTTCTGGAATGTGCCGCAAGATGGCTAAAGTTCGGCGACGACTATGATAGAAGGCTCTGATGGAACTCATGCAATAAAATGGGCATAAATCCGTGTGTCCCAAACTCTATCACAAGATTAGCGAGGAACCTGGATTCGACACATGCTGACAAAACTCGGTCGGCTAGGGTCATTCTTTCGCCACCTAATTTGACTGAAAACGTTCTCCTGACGGTACACAAGCTGTTGTGTAACCCTGATGTCCGGGTTTACTCTGATATACCATGGGCTGAACGCCACAGACGAAAGCCCGTTATCAAGGAAGCTGAAACTACTGACCGATCTTGTAGTGGTGTCGTTTCGGGTGTCCCTGATTCACTTAGCGATGACCTGGAACATGACAGCAGCAAGCGGCAATTTTTGTTAACCGCACTCAAACTTACAAGCGTCCAAGTTCAACGCAACCCCCACATCCTAGAGCCAAAACTGAAGTCGAACAATTCTCGACCACGAGTCCTCATGATTGCTGTTACCTCGTGAGAGATAGTATCGCACATAATGGAGCGGTTCCAACATAAACGTCACCTTATCCTTGGTGGGATTTTGCCTCACTTCGATTTTTATAAGGAAGAAAGTGATTTATCAAACACCAACTACCGCACGTGTACCAGCCGCCTTATGGTGCCCATTGAGGACCTAATAACTTCAAAAATTCACTACAGCCGGCTCCTATGGGGTCGGCGGCTTCCATCAACGTTGCGTTTTGAATGGCATACCTCACTCACAATCTCAGGGTGAGGTTCATTCGTTTACCAACAACTCCGTAAAGAGCACGTACAGTCTGTTTCCCCGATATTATTTCCGGTGGAAAACGGTCTACGTTATCACCTGGTTGTTTCTATCTATATCATATCTATCATATCGACAACAGCTTGAATGTTGTTGGGATCTGGGCGGTGGCCGTGACGATCGATGATGAAGCCAACGTATCTGATTGAGTGCATATGGAAATTGCACTTTTCCTGGCGAATACGGAACCCGTAATCGGCTATGCGTCCAAGAACCAGGTCTAAGCGTTCTGCCAGTTCTGCTTCATCGGCCCCGGTCACAATGATGTTGTCGAGATAGGCGGCTGCACCTGGAACATCGGTCAGCATGGTATCCATAATCTGTTAAAAGGCTGCCGGCGCAGTCTGCACTCCAATTGGAGACGCTGATACCGGAGCAGGCCGCGATGGGTGTTGATGGAGAGCAGCTCCTTGGCAGATTCTGCGACCTCCACCTGCAGGTAGGCGTCCGCTAGGTCCAACTTCGCGAAGAACTTGCCACCGTTCATCTTCATGAACAGATCATCGGGCAGCGGAAGAGGATACTGGTGCATATCCAAAGAAGCGTTGAGGCCTGTGGAGAAGTCAGCATAGGTTCTCACCACTCCATTGGGCTTCTTTGAAACGACGATCGGTGCTGTCCAGGCGGAATAATTGACTGGTTTCAGGACACCAGCTTCCGGTAGACGATCCAGTTCCTTGTCCACGCTAGGTAGGGCTGCGTACGGCACTGGACGTTTCGGTCGGAAAACGGGTCTTGCGTTTGGAAGAAGGTGTAAGACGGCTTTCGTTTTGGTGCAACGTCCTAAGCCTTCCTGGAAGACTGCAGTGTGCTCTCGATACAAATGGTCGATGACACCGGAGGGATTGGTGGTGTGAAGTGATACCACCGGATTAACATTGATTGAGCCACCGTTGCCTCAACGGCTGATTGGCGTCTGCAGCGGGTTCATCACATCAATCCAGTTCAGCCCCAACAGGTCCAGCTCCGGTTGATCCGTGAGATAGCAGCTGCCCTTGAAGTGGAATTCACCGAATGAGACTTCACAAGCTAGTTTTCCAGATATTCTCAGAGCGCCAACTGAAGCATTATGGGCGTTGTGCGTAGCCGGACGCACGGCAGGTAGACCCACCGTGTTCCACGCTTTCCTTGATATGATAGTTATGTCGGAGGCGGTGTCAACTTGTAGCCGAACGGCGATACCGTCGAGTTTCAGCGTAATATACTTCCGCCTGAAAGCGTAATCGACCAAGAAAGTGGCGAAGATGGAGTCTGATTG
>JTDE01009765.1:4044-14670 GCA_014338405.1 Paragonimus skrjabini miyazakii | reverse complement strand
GGTCTGAGGCTGAATACCGCGTGCAAATGAGTGGTTTTGTTTCAGGTTTTGTTTCAATGCTTAACCCCTGTATTGCTTGGTCGAGTAAATAACCCTTGTGCCATCCGCGTTCTTGGATCACAACACTAATGTTGTCATTGGCAGCTGAATTAGATATTAAATTAAACACGTTAACACGGCTGAGACAGAAAATTCTAGATAGTATGTACTGAGAAGTAGCCAGTTGTACGAATTAAGTACCGAAGTGCGGGCAACGGCTATTTCCAATTTCTATACAGTCGCAGTTTAATAAAGTTTCGTTATTTGGACCGCTTGGATCATCTGGCAGATCTATGGTACTCGGTTATACGGCGTCTGATAGTGTGTTCTTAGTCACTTAACGTTTCGGAGTGACTTGCGAAACTGACCATGCGCATGTTCAGTTCTTATACCAGCCCCATTAACTAACGGTTATGAAAATTTCGATCATAATTTATAACCGAAATGTCTGCATGATACCATCAGTCTGGTTCTTCATAATTAGTATATTTTGTAGAAATGCTCAAGTCGGTCATTAAATTAATCATCCAGATTGCAATCGAACTGGTTATAAATTCAATGCAGCATGTGTACGATAGGTTGAACACCATAGAGGTGATCGACTTCTGGATCGTTTCTTCAGGTACGGTCGCCTATTTCGGCTACAAAGCTTTGTCAGAAAGGCTACACTTCTCTACAATACTCTACTTGCAGAGCATTGGCTCCCTGCCCCCACACTTCTCACAAAAAGTGCTTGTGACGTCTTAAGATCACATGCACTCAGCCCTGGCCACGATGGACTGAATGGATGGTCGCTTTTGTAGTCGAAGTAAACCAGTTCATTGAGACGGCAACTGGATGTTAGTTTTCTAGACAAGGATAGCCAAGATGCCGATGCCTTCATTAACGATAACACTAGGTTGATGGATGACATTTTATCAAGATACTGGAAAGAATTTTTGGTTAAGCTTCATACTGAGACGCAAGAAGTTTTGTGTAACATCACAAGAACATCAAAAGAACAACAGAAGATTTCCACAGAAATGATAACAGCTATAAGAAAGTTGTGGGGGGCAAGACTATGTTTGAAAAACCTTTATAGAAAATAAAATACGTAAGAAAACATGGTGAGCTGTCATAGCAAACTTTGCGGTCCTGCTCTCTACCGTAATTCTGTAATAGAATAGTTCGACGTGATTTCACCACTTTGTTTTAGTACTTCAGTTCATCGACTGACCATACCTCTGATGACAACCTGTAGTAAGTTGAAACTGTAGGGACCAACGACCGTAGGGCTTCTCTAAGGATCCCGGCTGCAACGATGTTTTCACGTCTGTCTGTTCTCTACTCAAGATTCCGTGTACGTCTGCTATAAGGGGCCTTAAACGAACTTAGTGCCACTTTCTACATTCGTGTAACTAATTGTACGTAGCGAATTCTTGTCCTTGTCCTAACAACCCATCTAATTATCCTCCCCTTCAAAGTCGTTCCGCTTGCATCCGTTCGAGTGTTGTTTAACGAACTCGAAGGTTCTACGGACTTTTCGCGTGGCGCGCTTTTGAGTGTCGTTGAGTGGGCTCGGGCATACCTTGCGTTCTTTTCCTTTATCCTCTAGGTTGTTGTCGTTGGTCTCAGACCAGGCTAGAGCTAACTACTGATCATATTTCTAAAAATTGCTGGAAATATAAGGTTCATTTCCGAACCCTACCGCATTCTTTTATTCCGTGCGTGTTGGGACAACATTTGGACTGCTCTTCAGGAGAAGAGTTTGTTAGGGCGCCCACCCTGTTACCGTCCCAAGGCGCCTTCGCCATGAGAAAGAAAAAAGGATTGACTTTGTCCTAGTTAGCGGACCGGCTCAGGGCGGCCGAGAGGGTGACCTTGGCTAGCTTTTATCCGTCAGACTTTTTACTCCGTTGTGCCCATTAGTGACCCTAACTATTTTTTTTCGGTAAGTTTTCTCTTTTTATGATCCGGGAATGTTCTTATGGCCACTGCGTAGCCTATACGTACTCTGTCCTTGTCGCCTTGGTCGCACACGTTTTGGGGCGGAACAAAGCTTTTTTTGTACGCGTCTTTTGGCTTGTCTTAGGAGCGAATACGGGGACAGTCGTAGTACTTTTCGGGACCGAGATTTTCGTGTGAATTATTAACGGGAGGAGAAGCTGAATTCTGCCAAGCGCATTGCGATAGCAAGGAAGAACCAGCGTATCGTTTAGGTGGGTTTACAACAGGGTTCTAAAATGTTAGTGGAAAAGGGTGGAGCGCACACCCATTTATCTACTACAAAACCAAAACCCTTACACGCTCGCCTCTGGCCACACACCAAATCGAGCTTTACGTCTTATATTCATTGTGCACTTGACGAGATGAGGAACTCCTTAGGTTCGCTATGCACCTATGGTTTGAACTACTGGCTGACCATTTCAAAATCCAAACCCTTCACAGAAATTATCATGTTCTCGTGTTGCACGGATTGAAGTGGGACGTTGTATTGGCAGGAAATTGAAGTCCCTTGCCAAGTTGAAAGAGGAAACACAAGCGTCGGCCTGTTGATCACCACCTGACATCATCTATTCATACACACCAAAATCTGTACATCACCCACTAGTGAATGCGTTGGCCACTAAAGGCAATTGAGATCCAGTGAGAAGCAAAGGCGTGAAGACCATCCAAAACAACTTGGAAACTAAAAATGCGGTTACTCATATGAATGATCGACATTTACGGAAGCATATCAGAGAAGAACTCAATACTAAGCAGAGCAAGTAATAAACCGTCTATTAGGAGGGAAGCACATTGGAATCAAAACGTTTATTAATCATGATCCGAATTAAGGTGAGCCCATTTTTATTCTAATAACGCAAGCTATTCAACATGAGCTAATTGATTACGCCGGTATTTTCACGTTGGTCGTAAGGTTACGAGTATAGGAGTCTTATCAAACTGCGTGATCATGTGGGGGTAAGGATGCTTGTTAGCTCACCCTGTTCGTGCCATCAGATTGATGGAACAGCTGCCGCCACAATGCGATTCGCAGGGGCTTAAAAACCTCCGTAATTCAAAGTATTGATTTGCCGTCGACACGATGTGGGTCTACAATTAACTTATGAATCGATCACCCAACCAGACTATTGTATAACTGACCTAAAGCACCGGCCGTGCCTGGCGTGACAAGCCTTCTTTCGAACTTACACCAGCACATGTCAGGACTCAAACGGAGCTTCTTCAGTCACAAACAATGTATGTGGACAACTACAACCCTGCTAACTCGCTCTTGCTTCCTGATTAAACTGTCAGTATTTCGCCAACCGAACCTTGTAACTACCACAGGTATTGACTCAAATTAGAAGAAACCCAACGAGTTAATTGGCACTGTATTTACAGCGTTATACGGGATATTTTCGCCGTTTACTAAGATAAAAACTAAACTCACTAGCGTATGTTCAGGGCTTTCAGTGAGTTCGTAACATCATGGCGAACAAGAAATCGGTGGAAACAAATCAAGAAGAAAGAAAACAACGAACTGGCTGAGGGTCAACATACACTCACAGTCGCATGTAGTCTAAAATCATGAGTGAGGTAAACACATATGATGGTGTTAGAGTCTCATAAAAACCATTGACGATATGTCCTTGTCGAAGTGCTTTCAAGTAACCAACTCGCCAGTCACGTTAATGAAGTGAGCATTAATGTGACCAGTACGGAACTCTGTACACAACTCGTCACGAAGTCTGTGACAGCACACTTGAAACCAAAACACTGCAATTAACATGGCTGTTCAGATGGTAGGGAAAAAGCAACGACAATATTGACTGGTTGTTATGATATAGTGAAATGTAGTTCCCGTTACACTATGTATCCATATGGTGTTTCAAGGTAATGGAATGCGTATGTCTGTTTGTATCACTTGCTTCGTTAAAATTGTTTGGAATTAACTAATTTATCTACCGGAACCCACGACCTCGAACGACATAACGATTTTAACATTTTTAGCAGAAAGCAGTGTGTATGTGTGATTGTATTTAGTCCCCGCCACCGTGTTAAAACGAAATAAAGCCTGCATACTCCGTAAACTTGGTGCACAACGCAGAAAGCATTATCATACAATACGCTGTTTTGACTAACTGAGGTCGTAAACTTAGAATTTTGTCAGTTTGACACTCGGCAATAGCCAACGTTACGTAATAGTCTTTTCTTGTTGGTGTGGCTGTAGACATCGCAATTCGGCAAAATAAAGTGAACTATGTTTACTAAAACCAAAAAGCGGTTAACGCACCGAACATTAATAATAATAATAATCGCAGAAGAGAATGCACACAAGAAGCATCGACGTTCCCGAGGCCGGTACGTAGATTGCCGAGAGAACGGAGAGAACTTGGCAGGCTTTTGTTGCAGCTGGAACAATCTTTGCTGAGGAGGAGGAGCAATCTCACCATACTACTCACACCACTCCTATTCAGTAGCGGGAACCAGAGCATAGATGTTGACATTGAAGTTGCCGCAGGAGAAATACAAGAAGAAACATCGGAGTGCAGCATCGCATAAGATGGTTCTTCGTACGTAAGGGAACTTAAAGGAACTGAGTATTGACGTCTGTGGCAACCGTGACCGTCTGGGCCCAGTACCGTAGGCAGATGAGTGTTTTTGTTTGTTGTCATGTTTGGACGCATAACCCACGTGCTGCTTTCGTGAATACACAACCCTTGTGCCATCCGCGTTCTGGGTTCAGGACAGTAGTACATATCTTTGTCGCTTTGGAACTCTGAATTGCAACTAACGCTCTGAACGGGCAGTGTTTCTGGTCACTGAATGTATACGTACCTACTTCTACAAGGGTTATTCGTAACACTCAGTTAATCTGAAACATTGAGTGTGCAAAATGAATTTATGTCCTGATTGTTCTGTTTAAATACTTGAATTTAGATGATTGGTATTGTTTGTTAATACTAGGTTGAGTTACTACAGTGTGTGTCAGAAGTTTCTTAGTCTCCAGGTCCAACTGTTACTGGTTAGGGCAAGAGTAAAATACAGGAACAACCTTACATTAGAATGTTAAGATCACGTAATTCACACTCAAAAGCCATCCCAGTTTTAAAAACGTCTGTTTCACAAACTAACAAACAGTATTTGTTAGGAGATGCATCTCCTAACGAAACAGCAAAGGCAAATCACGTCATATCGATTGATCGATCTGGCTTCGAGTTAATTGATATGTTCTAATTCACCCAGTTAATCAAGCTCACTCAGTTAATCGGATTACAGCTGCGCCTGTACATTATGTGAACTGTTTTCACGATTGCACTTTCTAATGCCCTTCCGTAGCCTGATTCATACTCCTTTGGACCTATAAATTTAGGACCTCTGTGGCCTAATGGAACTCGCTTCGTCTTTCCAATAAACGCTGTTGCTGCACCTATTCTTTTTCTAGGTTCTGGGTCAGCGATTGTGCGCGTTACATCAGTATTGACTGGTTCAAAGTTGAACATCACCTACATTTGATCGCATCCTTCACATTTGAAGACTTTTCAGCCAGCCTGTTGAAAAAAAAAACTATTAGACTTGACTTCCTCTCTTGCCAGTCGTGCACATCGTTACCAAGGCCTGGATTAGAATACCGGCCACGTTTGCAAGGATCAACCGTGGTGACAACTGCACCATTGTCCTCGTATTGGCGCGGAACGCACTGCCATATTTCCTATCCTCTCCAGGACGGTTATTGCCATACTGCCCATCGATCGAAAACATGTGCATGCTGCCTAAACCCCATTTCAGTGCCTGTCTGTCCCACTATCTATTTTGTCTACCTTTCATATCGGTGTGAAGAGAAAAACGTTCAGATGACACGACGGATGAATCACGCAATCGATGAAGTTTGTTTCTGTGACACGTTGGCAATCCGTCCTAGAACACAAGGCTGCCTGGTTGGCGCTGTCTTCATGCCCGAGCAGGGAAGCTACTTTTGAGAGGAGGGGCGTGGTCTCCCTGCTGGTTGCAGTGGACAGATCACAAACGGAGAAAGAAACAAAAGAGCGTGCATCTCTCTCTCTTTGGGATGTGCTGGTAGGTTAGGTTTTTTAAGATTCGAACTTACAAATACAGTGTCGGCTTCTATCATTGAACAATGTTTCCAGTGAAACCAGTAGATAGATGGTGAATCAGACGTATTAACCACCTCACTTTCGTACTTGTCTAAAATTAAGCTTCCATACAGATCATCCGGAAGTGTAGCCGAGCAACAAAGAGAGGAAGTGAAAACGCTTCAAAGGATGTCGAGTTTGGTGACACTGTGGCCGATTTGGAATACTGAACAGTTTCTTCACGCCACTTCCACATGATTGGGAACGACAACACAGAGGTGTACACTTTGGTCAAGTCAAGAAATTGCCTTATATACTCACTTGTAGGTAACTGTTTAGCGTTTACACGAACACATCTTGTACAAACAGAATATTCAAGAAAATCATTAATTTAAATTTATAGTCAACTATCTTAGAAAACTGTCGGGAGTGATAAGAATCCGAGCTTATTGAGGGATAACGGATGAACCGTATGCACGGATACGCACATATATAGATTTGAAATCGGACCGAGTAGAGGATGTGGATATACCTTTAGAAAGGTCAGAATAAATTGGATGATCGGAATCAGGAAACATTTGGGGAGCAAGTGACTTACATTTTTTGAAGTGTTGAACCACTAAAGAACCAATGATGCTACAACTTGGAATGCCGTTACAGTTAGACAGACACCTCATGGATGCAGAAGGAAGTTGGAAAACTGGCTAAAGGGGCTGGAGGAGTGACCGGATAACAATATAGCGAAAGGGAGTGTACGTTTGAGTTCACAGAGTGGAAGATGGGATTGTGTAATTTTGAAAATGATTTTAGATGTTAAACATAAAAGTGAGCCTTATCACTTTAGTAAAAACATTGTTAATCTGAAGAGACCACGCCATGTTGTGGCTCAGTATGATACCTAAATACTTAGTAAACTAGAATCTAGGAAGAAACCCGTTTCCAACTTTTATTTGGGGACGAGTATCAAGAGATCCTGGTAAGTTGCTTCTTTAAGATAAAGGGTTCATATTCTCTAAGTCGCTTACTACCATTTTCAGATAAGGGAACGGTGTACTTCAGACTGCAAATGTAAGCCAGACCTTTCCGTGCAAATAAAGGGCAGGTTAATCTATGTTCCGATCCTTCACTTCATAAGTACTGGTGTGATGTGGGCTTCATGAACATTTCATAAGTGTGCTGTACTCTGTTAGGTGACAGTTGAACAGAAGCCAAAATAAACTACCAACTTGGCTTTTCGAATAATTCCATCGATTTAAGTGGAATGTATTCAGTTCAGCTGGGTAGAAGAAGCCCAGGTAAAACTCGCGTCAATTCCCTTAATCATCTATGCACGTCACCTTCGCGAAAGCTTCAGTTTGCCATTATGAAAGCAGCATTCAGTTATTTAATAATTACAGACTGAATATAAACGATCCAGCCTGATAGTAAGGTCAACAAACTGGAGAACGTCATAAGCGACTGAAACACTTCGTTACACGGCTATGCAACGCTACTATCTAGTTTATGAATCGTGCGAAAGAAAGTTGAAAATGGCATGTGTTGTAAACCCTCCTAAACGATACCCTGGTTCGATCTCGGTATAGTGGTGCGCTCGATAAAATCGGATTCTCGTCCTGGTAATAATTCACACGAAAATCTCGGTCCCGAATAGTACCGCGATTGTCCCGTATTCGCTCCCAAGGCAAACCAAAAGACACGTTCAAAATAGGAAGCTTTGTTCCGCTACAAAACGTGTGCAGGGTAGGGCTACAAGTACAAGTTATTTATAGGGCACATCATGAACACACATTCCCACTACATCATGAGAAGGAGTCAGGATTGCACATGTGCATAGCGGTATAAAAAGTCTCAACCGATTTGAACAGTTCCGCTAAGTAAGACTGAGTCAAGTGGTTTTTTCTTCTTTCTCACGACGGAAGCGCCCTGGGACGGTCACAGGGTGGGCGCCCTAACCGCATGACGTAGCCCAATTAATACGGGAAAAACCCGTAGATTTTAGTAAACCTTCCTGTAAGGTGTAGGTCACTTTCGGCTCTACTTGAAGTCTTTCACCAACTTTCATTTGGTGAAAAATGATCGCGAAAACCTCTTCCGATGCAGAACCTTTATGGTTGTTCCTTTGTCTATTTGGATTCGGTTATGCATCCTGGTTCCTAACTTTTTGATGGTGGTCAGATGTTGAGTTATATACCAATGGCCTTTCTGCTGTTGCTCCCAGCCCGCGATTGCTGGACAACAATGAATTGATGAGACTGAACGATGTGATCCAAATGGAGTGCATACCTCTGCGCTGACGGGCTCAACCATGTTGCAGTTCGGCTATGGTGCACCATTACACTCGAAATTCTGTGAACTACTATCAGACTTTGCTCTTTGGTACCGAGATATACGTTCGGGACATTCAACTTTTCACTTAAGTTTTTTTATTTACGCGTGGCATGTTAGTCATTTAGCATATTTGCTTACTGAAGTTCAGACTGCCGTTCTCTTTTAGTGCGTATGTGCACTAAATTCACGTTTCCTCAGGTATACGCAACAATACCAGACGCGAAATAAAAATACAGATAATTGCGGAGACTGCAAATATATTATGCGATAATTACAAATGGTCTCGATCAGTGCTAGACGACACCGATACGCGAAATAGCTGGGGAGACTGAGGATCCGACCGTCGAACGCGCGAGCAAGCCGGAAGAAAGTGTACGGCGTCTTTGACGCGCATAGGCCGACAAGCATACAAACAAACAAGCGCGATCGCATGCGTCAAGCAGACGGCAGGCAAAGATCCTTAGGGTCCTATGTACAATGTGAGCTAAGATTTTAGGAAGGATTTTACACATCATACAACAGGCAGACAGGGGATATCTCCAGGTCGCTACACTCTCATGATGACCAGAAAACTTCAACTTTACGCGACTGTTGAGGAAAGTCTATGCATGTTGATGTGACCTAAAAGTGATCAGATATGAAATTGTGTGGTCCAACATAAAGTAAATTGTCCGGTGCTCGTCCGGTTTTCCTCACGAGCAGGCAAGGTTGGCTCAAATCCCTGGTGTTGACTAGGATATTTAGATGAGACCCAGTTGTGACAAGTCAGGGCTTCGGCTGAATTCTAATCAGAGACAGCATACCTAAACGCGGAAAGCGCCCTACCAGCTCAGCCACGACAGGAGATCGGGAATTTCGCATTTGAACCTGGTTACTCACCGTCCCACATGGGATACACCAAATGATCCAAGGGATCGACTACTCCGGCAGAATTTCTCGAGCAGTTCACGTTGGAATCCACAAACACCATTGTTGAACATATAAACTGTATTACTAATGAGTACTTCGACTGAGTTGGTGAGACCCAATCGTGAAAGATAAGGGCTACGACTGGATTCGAATCAGCGACAGAAACAGCATGCCTAAACAAATTCAACCGAAACCCTGACTTTTCACAACTGGGTCTCATCTAAATCATCAAAACTATTGAGTGGGATATTCACATGATTTCTGACAGGGATAACTTCGAGCTTGATCCTTTATTTCGAAGCCAGTCAACCGAAAAACTTATCTGAAGGCAGAAACTGCAATTACATGGGGGTGTTTGTCAACTTGTAGTAATGCAGATCCTCGACTACTCGCCAGTAGGTAGCTTGTACAGTCAGGCAACGGCATGACTACTAAGTAGGCCTTAATTCATCCAGTGTGCTCAATGAGACAGACAGTTATAGCTCCGGCCGAGTCCACTAAGTGAGCAAAATGTGCTAGAATAATACATTCAAATTAGGATGTAACCACTGAATTACAATCTGTTAGTTAGCTGAACAGATAAATTGAGTGAATTAGTTCAACTTAGCATTTCAAAATAAATTAACCGAAAGGTTTATTTTAATGCGAAGACTGCGGTCAAGTGTGGGTGGTGTTCAGTTTGAAATAACTAACTCCCCGAACTTATACTAATTAGTCAACTTTTGCCTGAAATCACCAGTTGGAACGGGATTCGAACCAGTTTACGAACAAGACTCTCACTTATTAGACTGATGCTTAGAAGTACCGTCGTCCGTTAGATTGACACTACAGTCAGACAGCACTGTATCCTTGAATTATGTAACGCTTCCCGGTACAAAATTTCATACATTCCAGTCATATGCAACCAATTTTTCGCCATAAAATCTCAGAAGGAAAATATGATGGACAGGCAGTTGAAAACATCTTAGGAACGCATGGCATACTCCACATATTCTCACTATCTCCCTAAAATTCCATACGGACTTTTAAAATGTGCGTGTTCAAAAGGAAATAAACTCATTCGGATTTGCCCCAGCAGACTTTGTGCCCGTAATATTCCATAAAGGTTTGCCCATTTTCACGTTGTTGACTCTAGACGTAAGAGGGCGCACCTTGCCTAGCCCGTTCCTTTAAGGAACCCGTCCCGGGACTTGTCAAATTATCCATTCATAAACTTTTTAGCAAATGTGTTGAAGTCCCGGTGTCCAGGAACAAGAGTTAAGGCTATGAATACTGGCCTTGTTGTATTTGT